>JAHWFP010250361.1:0-25846 GCA_023313725.1 Lithobius niger
GGCATATTTCATCCCACTAGGCTTATAGCGTAATGGTTATCTGTGTTGATGTCCGTGAGCAATTTTCCGGGGAGCAATTTACCGGACACGAATTATTTGTTAGTAACGCGTGTAATCACGATAGAATTCAGGTGATAATCCTAAAATAAAAAAACAGTGTGTGTTTGGTTACACACACGCATGCGCAAACCTTCTCGCATCTAAGAATGCTAACTAAAGTGTTTCAGGGTACTGCTAACTTGTTTCTTTTGTGAAGGTTAACTGTTAGATGGTGCGCAGCAAGTCGGTGATGTGGCGCCAGCAGCTTTCCGTAACGATTTCTAGTAAGTGTGCTATATTATGTTGTGAACGAAAGTATACTACCGACGATTGGGGGGAGGAGGTGGGGGCAGAAGTTAAGGGGGAGGGGGAGAAGACTGGTGCGTGTGGGTGGTCGTCTTCGCTTTTAATTCAACCCGGGTCCAGAGTGGCTTAATTTGGGAGCGGCCATTACGAGCAGGCGGGGAATTAAGTCGGAATACCAGTGGTAGAAGGCGCGCGCAATGAGTTTGGGCCGATTGAAGCGTCCGAAACAAATGGGTACCATCCAGCCCATCTACACCACGTGATGACGTCTCGCGCTTCCGGATAAGACAACGACCGACGCCAGTTGTTAGCCGTTACGAAACAAACAAACAACAGTAACTTTGGAGCGGGAAAACTAAACGGAGAACGAAAAAAAAAAAAGAAAAAAAAAGAGGGAAGTTGAACTTCAGTCCGGGAAGTTTGGGCTTCGCACGTCTAGAAGTTTGCAACGAATTTCAGGAATGGACTTTGTTTCGAGACTTCAAGGTTCCTCAACATTTCGGGTAAAAGGGTTAGTGCTTTGTGAAATGAATGCAAATACAGACTCAGGAAAGAGAGAGAGAATAGAACGACAAAAGAAAATAAGAAAAATATTTCTCATTATGGTAAGAGGTTGGTAGGCTGAAAGTTGCTTCGAGAGAGAGATTCTGTGCGTCCCAAGGAATATATGTCACATAGCAATGTTATGTGGGTGGAATTTTCTTTTTACGAAATGGATTATGTTTTAGCCAAGTAAATTTGAAGTCGTTGACGGTTACCGAGAATCACGTATACGTATATTCATATTGCCGCTCATTTGGTTTTAGTTTTGTCGTGTTTTTTTTTTTTTTTATTCTTGGGTTCTTAAACAATCGTTTTCAAATTTAGTTACATTTTATTTTAGTATATTATAGAACCTTGAACGGAGTACCGTACTAGAACAGACTCGCAAGTTTTCGAAAATAATGAAATGTTGGAAGTAATTGCAGCTGAAAATGGATGTTTAATGTTGAAAAATTATAGGTACTCTTTAACCCACTAATTATTTATAAGTTGTAAGGGTGCGTTTATGCAACGACTCGCCTTTGCATTCTCGCAGCTAGAATTTCATCGCGATGGCAGAGGTGTCGTTGCCTTGGTAACAACGCCGTCTAGATTAGCTAAATCCGATATCGTATGAGTAAATTCTTGCTTTCTTATAAAGCAGTGACATTTGCCGCCATATTGGCACCAGTATGGGTTTTGGAGGGCATAGCTACAAGGTGCACTACATAAAAAATGGAGGGAAAAACAATGGAAGAGCGGATTTCTTAGGCTTAAAATAACGCTGTTTTCTCAAACAACAAAAATCGCGCGTTTTAGGTCTAAGAAATCACTCTTCACAGCATCGGTTTCAGTATGAAGCCCTTCTGTTTCTCTCTGCAGTGCCCCTTGCAGCTAACCCATTAAGGCTCCAGCATAGAGTTATATACAATAATACTACGTCGTGTCACTGCTCTATAGGGCAGTGACACGACGTAGTATTATTGTAGATAACTCTATGGTTGAGCCAGTAACTGGGATAGCTGCAAGGTGCACTGGTGGGGGAAAAGCAGAATGTCTTACCAAAGCCAATGCTATTAGACAGGATTTCTTAGGCCTAAAACGTACGATTTTTGTCGATTTGTTGGCAGTTGCTGACATTTTTAAGCAGTCGAATCTTTATTTTCCGATTACAACCCTCGTAGCATAAGGGATTGGACAAAACAACGGTTTTTTAAGCCTACGAAATCCACCCTCAAATCACTGGCTTATGTAGAAGGGCCGTTCTTTAACCCACGAGTTCAATCTAGTGCCCCTTGCAGGTATCTCTTGTAGGCAGTACGACGTCACATGACGCTGCTCTATAATCCGGGACGATAAGATAAAGACTTCCTCCTGACGAAACGATTTTCCCAGTCTCGTCTGAACTCACATATTGAGTGTTTTTGTTACGAGCCGACAGAGCTAAAACCGCCGCCATGTTGGAATTTGAGATGATTCCTAGCTACTAGCTGCGAGAATGCAAAGGCGAATCGATGCATAAACGCGCCCTAAGATTTTGTGACCACTGCTATTATTAAAGCATGAACTCCCACCATTCACATTTTAAGAACTGTAGGTCGTCAATTGGGATGATTTTATTTTGTTTTCAATAATCTTCTTTTTTTTTTCACAAACCACCTTTAATCTATAACCTGCCCCCAAGCGGAAGCACTATTCGCATGCCCGTAATACCGGTTAAATTTTGTGAAACTGGTTTCAATGATTTTGCGGATTTCTTGTTTTACACTTTGTTCTTCCACTCGGAACTAAAAAAAATGTGCCGTGTAAAGTTTTGAAATTAACACATTACACAAGAAACACCCGGAATATCTAGTGTTAATATTTTGTGGTATTCGGACATTTTTTCACCGGATTTCCCCCACGGACAATGCCCCCCCCCCCTCCCCCTCGAAAAATATAGCGGACAAATTCTACCCTTAACTCGGCCCTTTTCTCCCCGGACATTATTCTCTGCTCCGGGCCCCCCCCCCCCCGCTGGATTCTTTTCCCCCGTATACTTTAGGCAATTAAAACAACTACCTAAAAATGCAATTTGTTTATTTTCATTAAAACTGCTTGCATTAAAAGTGGCAAATGGCTAACGTGTACTGCGCGCACAGACGAAATAAACCGCACATCGAATGCAGACTAGGAGTTTTCTTTGTGTATTAAGGCCGCCCGTGCAGTGAGCGACTTGGCCGTGCGGCCAGGTCGTTGCAGCCAATGAGAATGCTTACCGTTTATGGAAAACCACGCACTAATCATTTTCATTAGCTGCAGCAACCTGGCCGCGCGGCCAAGTCACTCAGTGCGCGGGCGGCATTAGGCAGTTCTAATGGGACGCTTTGGGGAATGTTCATCGTTCCCGCGAGAAGCGCGTGCCTTTCGTGTTCCCCCCCCCCCCCCTTTACAGTTCTGATGACGTACTGCAAGATGTACACTCGATGCACGGTTCAATCTGGTTACTCAGGTGCACTGCACCTTGTGTGTAATATTACATATGAGGAGCACTGCCATCAAATGTAACATGTTACATTTGATGCTTTGGGAAAATTAATTTTGGGTGTCGTAAAACATTTCGGCTCTTTTCCATTTCTATAAACAAAACTGGCGCAGTTTGTTTGCGTCCATCCTTACGACAAGGAGATAACTTTCTTTCATCCACTGGTCATTATGGATGATCATTGTCCACTGCCTAGACCTACAATTACATATCAACATTCTGCCCGGTGGGAATCACTAAATTTGCCACCCTGGCTCATCTGCCAGGCTGTTTCCAAACTTAAACAGTCATGTAATCGGTCTAGAAGGTTAGTCGTCTTTCTTCTATAAGCAGGTTGACTGGGGTATTAGTCATCCCCTTTCATTCGTATTCAACCTTTCTTCTAACCCTCGAGCCCATTTGGGTCCCATGTTGTCCCTATCTTTAAGAAGGGTAATTCTACTCTCTGCTGTAATTACCGTCCAATTACCTTGACAGTGATCCCATGCAAAATCATGGAATCAATTATTCACATCAGAATGTTAACTTTTTGGAAACAAATAGCAAAATGTATTTTGACCAATTACGTTTTCTGCCAGGACGGTCGACTACTTATCAGTTACTTTCAACACTTGATGAATGGACTAGCACAGCTGGTATTGGAGTGCTATAACTGGTTATTTGCATCAATTTTAAGAAGGCGCTTGAATCAGTGGTATACAGGAAGTTGCAGAACTTCAAACTTGAAGAGATCGGCTCCGGGGATTGCTGCAGAATTGGCTTAAAGCCTTTCATCAGCGGTCACTCCCAGGGATAATGCAAGGATAATTTCCTCCTCCTAAAATATTATGTCAAAACTAGACAAATCCTTTCTGATAACAATGCCGTATTCTTGGATTGAGCTATGTGATGGAAACTTCTCATCTCCGAGTCAAAGTGTTCCACAACACTTCATTTTGGCATAGTGTTAATGCATTGAGTTACTTCCTGACGGAAACAACACTGTGCAATGTAGAGGAGATACGTGATCTTGGTGTGTGATTCACCACCGACCTCAAACCCTCCCTGCACTGTCAAAAAATTGTAGCTCAAGCTTTTAATTGTAAATCGTTGCTTTAATTTGGGACATACGACCCAAGGTTTGGACTTTTAAAGTTTTTGTGCGACCCTTATTGAGTATATCAGCTCGTGTGGTCTACGTCACTGGTGAAGGACGTGGAAATAGTGGAGTCACTGCAGCGTAAATTCCCTAAGAGACTGCCTAGCTTTATAAACCTCCCTGCCTCGCAGAAATTAAGTAGGCTAGCTCGTGGAACCTTGGAACTATGCAGGTTGAAATGTGAATTTGTGTTGACGTTCAAAATTCTCGGTTATTCAGCCTTACTTGTGCTTTCAGCCTTACGAGAGGACACTAACATAAGTTGCACATGCAGCATTCGCACCTGGAAGTTGCAGGAAATTTTCTTTGCTGTTCGTGTGACCTCTATCTGGAATTCACTCAGTGGGGAAACGTTTGGCAAACTCGATAAACTCATTCAAGAGACTTTTAAATAAAACAGACTTGAGTTCCTTCCTTCTCAGATAGCTGTTGGACTGGTTAACCTTTTAATGAGAGTGGCATATGTGGCGCCAGCCCTTCCACCTACCCAATTATCACTACTGTCAAATCCTTACATATATCCTTTTTATATGGTCAAACTGGCTCCAATACCAGAAGGGTGAAGATAACCTTCAAGTCCCCAAATTCATTGTCAGGTATTCCTGAAAGCCATGGTGTAACAAAACAAAGCATTGTTTCAGCCTGAGTATCAGTATTGAATTGATTACTGAGACAATATGCAATACGAAAGTTTGAAAACGAGCGTAAGTGCAGTGACACACGTAAGGTTTCCGTCTTTGTTCAGTAAAGAGATATTCGTCATTAAGAATTTACACTGTTTGAGGTGATAGGCTGTGAAAAATTGAATACTTTTTTTTTGGGCATGATTGTTGAGAGGTGGCAGAGATCAGTCAAGCTGCTGTAAAAAGCTAACCTGGCCGACAAAGGAGACCCGCAAAGTCCCTTCCAGTCCGTGCTGACCAGAGTAGTGTGAGAGATTACCCGGCTCCTTCAAAAACTGTAGGCTCTATTCTGTGTTATTCTGGACAATATTTCGGCCCATAACATCATCGGAGGTTTCCTGTTCGAATCCCCAGATTTTCCCATCCTCTTACTGGACTTTTTTTTCTGTTGATAAAAGGTCCAAAAAGGTTCAAAATTGACCCAGTCGGTTATCCTAACCCACAGTATATAGTGAATTGTTATTGCTTTACAGTCGATTATTGCACCGAAGTCGATAATGAACAACAACAACAACAAAAACTGATGTTTTTTCATTGTTGATTGTTGATTTCTCAACATTTCCCCAATGCATTTATGGCTTTTACAAAAGCTGTTTTGCCACGGGATGCTGGTCGAAATACTAAAAGTGAGTCATAAAACGAATCCCATGGACAAGGTTCTGACACTTATCCCTATGAGAATTGTAACAATTTTCAGACACAGTGCGGAACAAAGTGGGGTAGCTTTAGAATGTGCAGGTGGCGGTGCAGCTCCACAAGGGGCCTACAACTGACCTATAAAACTTATCACACATACGGTCTTTGGTAGCTATAATTAGGGTTTAAAAGACCTTATTGGTTTTTAATTTTAACCGATTTAGCCTAACTGAGTTTTAACTTATGAATTTCAGTTCAAATTTTTTTTTTGCAAACATTCCGAAATCATAGTTTGCTGTCCCATTCTTACCTTATAGCACAAATCTCGGTTAAATTTTAACTAAAAATTACTCAATCTCTGAAATGCAAAAATAAAACCTTATATGTCACCATGTTTCATATTTAAATGTAATTTTTAATGCAAAAAATTAATGGCGAGCACGTCATACTTTGTAGCAATAGTGATATTTCTCGGGGGTAGGGGGTATACTGGTTGCAATACTACGAGTAATTTAAGCTCGTCAACAACAGGGTAGAATCCCATTTTCACAATTTTTGATCCTCTAAGAAATGTAAAAGCTGGGCTACGACAACTACAACGTAAATGACGTTTTATACCCCTACCCTTTGTAAGTGTACAGGTATCTTTGCCATATTAAAACAGTACTCAGACAACATTACGTCATCGCACGGTTTGCCGCTTTTATTGGCTCTCTCTCCTATACATTACGTATTTATGCGCATTTTTCAACAATTGCACGGCTTTTAAGGAAACAACTTCCAAAATCTCGCGTGTCCATTTTAAGTTATTTACAGTATTTCTTTTTTTTTCTTCTTACAGTAAGTGCTGCCATCTAGTCGAAGCAATTTCATTTTCACACTTTCTGATGTGGGCAAAATGTTGGTGCGGTGTGACATTTTATTGCTTTTTTTCCCCCCTATTTTATTCTCTTGAAATTCGGGGTCCTTATAGTCTGTTTACCGTTCCTTCTCTTCCAAGAAAAATGCGGCACCACCTCTTCTAACTTGCTTTGGTTTGTGATAAAATGGGGGTGGGGTTGCTTTTCTGTTTGCTCGCAGTTCACGGAAACAGCGATGGGGTTGCGTTTGGGTGGGTGTATATGTGCGAGGGAGGGGGTTTTGGGGAGGAAGATATGCTTGTGTGTTTGTGCGTGCATGTGAGAAAGGGAGGATATTTTTTATACGGATATTTTTTATATTATTCGCTTCTCTCTCTCTTTACTGTATAGCTTCACGACAGTTTTCACTTTGAGTTCGGTGTCATCTCGGTAATAAAAAGCTCCATCAGCTCTTCCATTTTTTTTTTTATTTTACGTTTTTTTTTACTATTTTTTTTCCGCCGTTCGTTTTTCTGTCTCTCGTTTTACCCAAAACGAACGTAAGCGAAGACTGCCGACTGAATTGAGAGAAGCAGAGGAGGGAAAGAGAAAAGGAGAAAAGACAAGCGAGACGAAACGAAACGAAAAGACGGGAAAACGGGAGAGAGAGAGACCAAGACGATGACTACGTCACAGACGAAAGAGAAGTAGGAAAAGAAAAAGGGGGAAAAAAAAAAGAAAGAAAAATCGATCTCCTGGGCGCTTCCGGCCGTGCGACCGGAGATGTAACGTATGAGGTTTTTATTGGCCTGGATTAGGGATGACAATATTCGGCGAAACATGTTTCGTTGCCAGTCACACACAATAAAAAACAATCTCTCCCAACATCAGTCCCGCCTCACACGGCTGAGCATGAATCAGTGCTTCGAGACGCCCGTCCGTCCTCCCCCGCTCGCTTCGGGACCCACTTCCGTCGACGCGCTTCGCTGCACGGCAGCGCGCGACCAAACCGACATCACGTGACTGCGCTCCTCACCCCACCTGGTGAGCACCGACGGCGACACAATCTGCGGGATTCCTTCCGCTTCGAACAGGCCGCCATTAAGGAACGGTGGAAAGCATCAAAACACGTACGTTCGTTTTCTGTAGAACCGACGAACGTCGTCTTAACGTCTGGATTCGTGCCTGGCAAATAGCCTTGATTACTCGTAAAACAAATTTTGCATCAGAATGGGGAGAGGAAAAAGCGAAATAAAACCAGCCAAGTCAAAAGCAAGACGTTATTCGTCGTCGGTTAAAACGACATGAAGGTGATTTTTGACTGCCGTGATACGTGGCGCTGCTCAGACAGCTGTTCCTGTTAGATAGGAAAGGATGGAGAAAGGCAGGATGCTCTCGTGTTTACAGTTAGACAGTATTTTCTGAGAAGATCGTCTTGTGGAAAACTTCTGCACAAACATGGATTACGATTTTTTAGTACATAGGGGAAAAGTTGGAAAGATTTTTACCTACCACTCATGGCAAATAAAATATCAAGAGAATTTTAGGAAATTGACAAAATCGGACAAATTAAAAAAGTGTATAAAGCACTGGCTTCTTGAAAACAACTGTACTTAAAGAAACAATTGTATTTTCTGTACAATTTCACCTAAAACTTACTGTAGGTTTGTTAGAACCCTGTATTAATATTTTTCTCTGTTGAGTTAAATCTTTATGCAAGAATAATCTGTGTTAAAACATGCCAACTACATACAAGCTCTTTCTTTACTTCGCATTGGCATTGGAAATGTTATGTAAAATAAATAAAAAATAAAAAATACCATACCTCGTTGTAGACAGAATACGCTGCAAACAATGTATTAGTTATTATATAGGACCTGATTCCCTAGCCGCATTTCAATTACACGAAATCCTTCCCTGACCCAAGGAAGGCATTACATCAGGATGTAGTGGGAACAAGGTAAGAAAGGTAAGATAGGAAATTTTTAGATGGTAGCGGCTCACCTGGGTTACCTGGGTGAGTTTAGTGGAGATGGGATGGATGACCTGTCTCACTTCGTTGTTCTGGCAACATAGCCTTAGGCAAGACAACACAGTTGACTATAATTCCTGACAAAACAGTTGATTATAATTCCTGACAAAACAGTTGACTATAATTCGTTTATATTTACGTCGACATGCGCAATGCTAGCCAAGACACCGAAGCGAGTGGGAACAGCATCGCCTAGGATCCTACCTTTCTACCCTCACCAGGCACAGGGAAGACGGGCAAAGATTTCTTCTATTGTAGTAGAAAATGTAGGCTTTGTCATAGGAAAGCTCCTAATTCTTTTAAAGAGCGGTAGGCATTTACTCCACGAAGGAAATATCAAATTCATGTTTTAGTGTATAAAAATTAGATAATCTGATTCATTTTCAAATTATCGTCAGCAAAAAACTATTTGCGTGCGTACAAAAGCATTTATCAAACTGCAAAAGTAAAAATCCTAAAAACATTAGGTTTTCCTGTTTTACTGTGTGGGTGCGAAAGCTGGAATCGAGAGGAAAAGTCAAAGAAGGAAGAGCAATATTTCTGAATGGTGGATCTGAAGACGACTACTTGGAATACTGACGACTGCCAATAGAACTGATCGTTCAGATCTACAATAAATCGGGTCAGATAGCTACCTTGAGGCGATGACATTCATAGCAAAATTCGTTAAAAGACTAGAGAAAGTGATTATTCTTGGCAAAGTTTTAGGAAGCAGTAAAGGGGAAGATAAGAACAAGATGGATGGATTAAACAGGACGAACAGCCAAAGGGCTCGAAAAGGTTTCGTGTCATGGCTCAGCGACATGACTTACACCTTTGGTTTGAAAAGTCGTGAGTTCAATTCGCCGCTCAGGCAGTCTGACGTATAAGTCCAAAAGGCAACGAACGTAGGTTTGCATCCGTATTTACTTAAGACTAGCTGTACCCCCGGCGTAACATACCTGAGCCAGTTCCCGCATACCTGAGCGAAATACTGTAGTGGGCAGTAGGGAATGAAAAGGGTGGCGACTGCCCCCTGCTTCCTCCTCCGAAATCCCCTGCGGCCTATCCAGTTGTATGGTCTAATTTTCCCCCATGCTCCCCTCCCCCCGTAACTCCTCCCCCGTCCCCGACCCAGATTCCCCTATTAAGTGGTCTGAATATCCCCATCCCTGCTCCCCCTTCATTTTAACCCATGGTGATTTGTTTTGTTATGGAAGTAAATGTCTTTTTTCAATGGTGGACGCTCAATTGCCCGGTTCTCCGTTCTGATACCAAGCGCAATAAACGCAACAACGGTTGTGCATGCAGTGATTGTTACTCAACCAACTTTGAAACTCTTCCAAGTCGGCTCTTCAAGTCGGCTCTTAATGTAATATGTCGATTGTTATAGGCCACATCTGTTTGTTTGACATTGTCGGTCGCTCGCCTTCTTTCATTATACACCCTCTTTCATTGTAGTGCATAATAATGATGAATTTGCTTGCCCAACCTAAGCGTATTATATGTATATATATATATATATATAGATGAAATGCTTCAAGTGCACCAGCTTCAAAGAACAGTGAGATACTACTGAACTGAGGACAGATCAAGCTGGCGAGCATTTGGTCACTGATCATAATGTCACCAAGAGTCAACTCAGGGCATCCCATTTGCTATTTGTTTTTGTTCCGAACTTACCGACTTCGTATACACCAGAGGCATGAAGTTTGATTAATTTGCAATATAGGGTAAACACAAGCGTGACGATCTGATTTCGTTCTATGTTTTTGTGTTGTTTATGCCTTGTCATTCTCTACAATTTTCTTACTGTATTTCCGCTTAGCTAGTGAGAAACAAAGGCCAACTTAAAAAGTTAGCATTTTAATTGTTCAAGATCACCTATTGGGGTTTGGTCATGCGCTTCTTTATCAGTTATAACATGTAAACTCAGTGTCTTCACTTCACACTATTCTGCTATGATTGGCATGTTTAGTTCGTCCTACCGTGCATAACAGTATGGTGGCATAAAAAAGTCGCTAAGTTTCCCAACAAGGTCGGCGTATAAAGGAGTGATATCATTCCAGCAAAAAATAACGCTGCCAACGTTGTCTAAATTAACCTGATTACCTCGGCTCATTACCCTTTCCTTTAATATGAATCTTTTATTCTGTTTATGAAACGAAACCAGCTGTAAATGTGTGCTTCATTCTGTTTCTTTGTTTATGACTGTTTGCATTTTTAAGCCATGGAATCATTAAGTACTACGGTCAAGCACAGTGTAGTATTAAGAAACTAATCATACTGCAACAATGGTGGTAAGTCTACAGCCTCGATCTTACTGTATAAATGGTGCACTTGCAGGCTCTTTAACACGTTAATTACAGCCACAATGGCAGTGAACTGCAACATAAACATCGACTAAAGTTCACCAAAGTAGGCTATTAGAGGAGACGTGGTATGTAGCCATCTTTAGGAATGGGGCTTAATAAGAAAGGCTATGACTGGTTACGGGAAGGCTTGTAACCAGCCGCTAAGTAGTAATAAGACGAAGTCATGCTCAAGTATCTATCCTTATTTGGGACCGGTCATTATTTACGCGTGGTGGTGGAAGGAGAAATGGAGGAAATGTAACCGTATCTGCCAAATTTTCTATGGGACTGCCCCCCCCCCCCTTTTTTTCAAGACCCTGAAAATAATCTTGAACCCTCTCCACACCAAAGATAAAAAAAAATAATCTTTACTTTTTTCCTTCCCAAACGTAAACTTTCCTGTTTGGCAAGTTTTTTTTTTTTTGCAATTTTCCAAAAAAACATGTACTACCCCTTCCCCCCCCCCCCCCCACGTTTAGCTTGCCTGAAAATTCCAATCTTCCCACCTCACACATTTCCTTTTGCTCCCACCCCAGAGAAAAATAATGACCGATCCCTTAGCACCAATAAAGCAGAACTCAAATATTTTTTTCCGAAGTAGGAGGAGGGGGCGACTCCAGAAATAAAATTACACTTTAGAAATTTTATTTTTTACTACTCGTTGGCCGCATTTGACTGATTTCACCAATGGAAATATGGAAGCATTTAAATATATCGTTTATCGTCAAGCTAACAAATCTAGACACACGCTAGTGCGTCGCGCCAAGTTAGGCATCAATCATCACAACAAACATCACATCAATTCAATTGTCGAGGTTGTAAACCATTGTAGCGTGGCGCCATAGCGTCAGTGTCTTATATCTTGAAGCATAGTTGGACACATTTCAGGCACTTCAGGAAAAATAATTATGCGGTACAAAATCGTAAATTGTATTGAAATCAAGAGCAATGACCCACCTGACAAAAATTAACTCGTGTAGGAATGCCAGCTAAACTGCTTTCAATGCCAAATCTGACCCTCAATAACTTTGGACGTTAAATGAAAACTTGAACATTGGTGCCGAAATTAGCAATGTTCTAGTTTTCATTTAACCTTCGAACTGTTAAGCGGTGCGATTAACTTGGCGAATGTTTTGGTGTGTTGATATCACTCCTTTGACGGGCCGAACCATTCGGAACTTGGCGGCCCCTTTTGCCACTTTTGGTTTTTGATATGATTTCATTAACTAGTTCTCATGATTCAAGTTGCAGCAAGGCGGTGTGTTTATGTTTCAAACAGATGAATCAACCATTTATAATTGCAATGTTGCTAATTTGTTTACACTGATCAAAGCTTGTATGGTATTCCTAAATGAATTGGAATGTTATCTCGGACTGCTCAGTTATTTTGGTACTGTCAGGAGTATGGGCGAGGTGGCCTGATGATTGCAACGACTGTGAATTATGCCGTATAGGTCACAGGTTCGAGCCTGCGCCTCAGCCAATCCTGGCATCTTCGGGAAGAGAAAGGCACTGTGATGCCTCACGCTGATGTCGATTGCCAGGACAAAATATAAATAGTTGCTAGGAATTTTCGATTGGAATAACATCGCAAAATTGTCCCTCTCTCCTTTTGGCACCATGGCTTCGTGTGTCAGCACGTCAAATAATAATGAAAACTGATGAATTCTGATTCTATACACTACACAGCTGGACCAGATCGGGGACAAAATGTAATTTATAGCCCCGGTTCTTGCACAACCTAGAATTTCTCGAAAAGCCTTATTGTGCGCGCGGTGTATCTTGAGTCCTGCAAGTATTTTGTGAGCGGCTACGTCTTCCTGGATGGGGTGGCTTTAATCGATGGCCGCCATTGTTTTTGTAACCATCTTGGATATCAACAAGGTACTCTGCTACTGAAAACGTACAATCGATTATCTGTGTTCGTTCTGCGGAGAACTCATGATAGGCCGCAGACACTATAAATTTGTTGATTCCGTTTTTCCATTTTACTCGTATTATTTCTCCAGGAACCACGCTCTGCTACCATCTTGTCACGGTGAGAGACTGATCTCGGACGGGGTGTAAGAGCATGGCGGAGAATTTGCATCAAACTGTCATCCACGGGCATGTAAGGCATGTAAGGCTGCTTGTGTGTAAGGCATTACACAAGCTGTTATTGTACTCTTATAACATGGAGGCTGAACGTAAATCTTCGGCAGCAATTCATGATGCAACAATCATGATCCTGTTGTGCCACTTTACAACAATATTACGATGATTAATAAAAAGTTAAACAGCGTATATCTACACGCCTCACAGTAACAGAAAAACCAAAATTCAAAACTGGAAGTTTCGTTATAGATCCTTAAAATGGAAATAGGTTTGTAATCTATAGTTATTTAGCTCTTCACGAGCTGCTGGTATTGCTCATTCGTTATTAACGAAAATTTAGTTGAATAATCCAACAAATGGACAAAAAAAATCCACTTAACCTTACTATCGTTGCAAACGAAAGACAGATTAAGGGAAACAGTTGTTTTCACAAAACGCAACATAATCGGAACATTGCAGTGTTAAGAAATGGATGGTTTGTGATCGAGTCGATGGCTCAACGTTATCACCCGGAAATATCTCCCAATCCCCCATTTTCGTCCCCAAGCCCTACTTTTCCCTCTTTTTCTTCCCCTCCTTCCCATTTCCTTTCAACTCCAAATCACCGCTGTGATCGATCTATCCCTTGTAGCTATTTCCAAATCGTTTCACTCTCACTGGCATTTGAAACTGTCCAATCATTGAACTGAATTTATACGTGTTCGTCACGAGCCAACCCTATGTTTGTGTGCACCTTTTCACGTGCGTATGTGGTTGAATTATGCTTAAACAAGTGGAGTACGTGTTCGCCTTAACTTGTTACATCACACTTTTCACCTTTATAGGAACATTGTTTAGACCGCTAAAAGTTAATTAAGTGGTTCTCAGGAGCGTACGCATGGGTTTTTTTTCTTAGCGCGTGAAACTTTTTTATGACATTGTCTAAAAAAAAAATTCCGACCACGCTTCAGCACTTTCACCAATGACCAATGAGCCGATGGCCACATCAGCTCTTCGCGCCAGTCACATGATCGCCTCGAAACGAATCTAAGGGGCATTCAGAGACGTGTCACAACTAAAAACTTGGATCTAAAGACTGACTTTTATCAAATGTGCAACATTTGCACGCTGATTCTTATGGCATTAAAAAATACATATTATACTCCAAAACAAAATGTAAACTACTGATTTCGTTTTATTCGGTAAAAAAAAAAAAGCCATCGCCCGCATTTAAAGAATCACGAATAAAAAGTAAGAAAAACACCGCCTGCTCGCGTCTGTTTTTTTTTTAGTATAACTCCTGAGAACCACTTAATACATTTTTAGCGGCCTTAAAACAAAAATGTCGCGCAGTGTTCATTAAAACGTCACTGCGTGATTATAGTGTGACGTTTGCCATCTTGTCCCTTTTACGGGAAAATTTACAGCCTGGGCTACTTCAACTATCAATTGTACAAAACTGCCAAGATTTTGTGTAGTTTTTACTGATACAGTTCCGATCGCCACCCTTGCAAAGTGCGCTGTTCTGAATGTTGCTATAATGTGTCGTAAGTGTTTGTGGTTGTGTTTTTCTTAAGTATTAGAATGAAGAGGGGGGATTCATTAATTTTGGTTCGAAATACCACTTTTCCCCACGTAAACAAAGTAGTACATACATGTGGATAGTGAGTTTTAATAGTCTAAGAATGTCCCTAAAAATTGTTTGAAATAAAACAGTATAAGAATATCTATAAGAATATGTATAAGAATATGTATAAGAATATTTAAACCACGGCTGTGACGTCACACTAACTCAACGCCACGCTAAATTTCCGTAGGTTAAATCCCGTTAACCGTGAGCGGAAGTGTGCGTCATCGCAAAAAGTGTGGGTTATCAAGATACCCCACACTTTTACCGATAATCCACACTTTTGCCGATAACTCAACACTTTTGACACTTCCGGATCACGCGACGGGAACGCACACAACCAAAATTATACAGCGTTAAAACCGTAACGCTATGAAAACGTACAAAAGAAATTACTTAACTTGCCGGGATATCCCAAATGATATCCTTTACCTGCTAACGCTCACATGTCAGGCTGGCCAATTCCAAGTTTATTCCCTCCGTCTAACTCTTCTCTCCCCCACCCCCTCCACAACCTAAAATGGAATGACCTTCATTCCTACCGATTCACCTATTAGGGTATTACTGGTGATTTGAAACAGTTCTCAAACTACAAACGAACAAAAAGAATTACTTATCTTGCGAGAATGTCGGCACAATGTCCTTCTATCCCTGCTTCATCACATATCGAAGTTTATTCTTTCCGAACAGAGCGAGCGAGCTAGCTTACAAGCCAAGCTTTGCGAAACGACGCGTCGTGTAACTCCCACCCACCTTCCAGAAACTTGAGCGTAGCCTACAGTCTGCCTACCTGCCAAAGGAATCGTCCAACACCCACTCCCCCTCCACAAATTAAAATGGAATGACCTTCACTGATTTGACATAAGGTATTACCGTATTTCTTGAAGCAATTTTCACAAACACAAAACGTTTTAATTAAATAAGAATTAGCTTGACGTCCCAACCGTGATTTAAATAATTTATTGTTTAAATCGATTGGTTATCGATTTTTAACCAACGGGTGCGATTATTGGCCGGCTCGAGTATGCAAATAGGTCGAGGGCAGAGCCCGAGACCAGTTGCATACGAGAACCGGACAATAATCGCACCCGTTGGTTAAAAATCGATAACCGCTCGATTTTAACTAATAACTATTACGTATTTGTATAAGAATATATATATTTTTTTTTATTGTGTTTAACGAAAGAGCTTATGAGGAAATAATACAGTTTTTTTTTTTACCAACGGAAACGAAGCAGTGGCGTAACGTACAGGTAGGCTAGGTAAGCATTTCTTACGGGCCCCTGCAACTCTAGGGCCCGCCAGGCGTCGAAATATGGACGTAGAGAACATCATTGAGATTTTTGCATTGAGAAAAACATGCCGAAAGTATCGCTTTAACAGTCTCAAGCAGTGAACTAACTTAAATTTCATGTTCAAAGTATAATAATGTAGCTACTAAGCAAAGCTTATAATAATTCAACAGTTAAGTAGTCTAAAAAATACCGCTTAGAAATGTTTTTTGTTATTTCTAATATAATTATTTGCATTCGAAGTAATTTTTGGGGGCTGAAAAGTTATTGGTTGTTCGGGTAATGTAACCCAAACAATGTACAGTATGTGTATCATTTGAAAAGGTCAAAGATTTTTTTTTTTTGGGGGGGGGGGGGGGGAACCCCCCGGGGGGGTGACCGTAAATTTTACCATAGATGCCCCCAGTGGGGCCCAGAGGCCCTTGAAATGAGGTAAAAGTTGTCTGGAAGGGAAGTTTGTAAGTCAATTGTGTGTACAGTTTGTGAAATTTCCAACAGATTGTGTTTTACAATGATGACATTCTTAACATTAAAATTATATCTATAAATTAATTTACAATTATGTGTACGGTTGTATAAGTAATTATCCATATGACCAAGACTGTTGTAAATAAAAACACTTGTCAGTATTTAGATAAATTTATATTTTTCAACCCCCCCGTCTAAAAATGTTTACACTCTTTGCTCCAAGCAGTTCCGGTGGTAAACTGTTCCTTGGTTCAACGACCTTGTTCGAAACGAAATATTTTGTGCAGTTTCTCGAGTATGTTTCCACGTACCTCAAAATACAAGCCGGGATCCAATGAGATAAGTCCCTTCAACATTGGGAAAGTAATGCAAAGATCAGCTATTAGCCGTCTATGCTCTAAGGATTCAATATTTAAACGTACTATAGTCACTTTTGCACAGTTCATGTTTCTGTAGCCCCATAGACATGTTAACATGTGTTGTAAAATGAACAGTCTTTTTAAGATAAACCTAACCTGGTGACCTGGTGTTTTTTGGGATTTTAAACACTAACGTCGCTACACAGGTTTTAAGCAAGCGTTTATAAAGTGCAGCAAATTAATCAGACAGCGTCTGATTTTAAACGCTTTTCTTGTACGGAACGCCATGTAAACGAAAAGGTTTTTAAAGGTTTCTAACCAGTCCACGCTACTTGTAAAACATTTCCGTGTGCTTTTCAGCTAAAAACCTCTCTTCTAAATATGTGTTCCAAAAATGTGTTTAGTTTAAAACACATGTTTTTACAGCATGAATGATGGCTCGAACAGAAGCTGGCAAACCATATTACATTGAGTTATATTCGATTCGTAAGTAATTGTCAACACGTATTTTGGGTGTCAAACGGCAAATATTTAAAGTGTGCACGGCCTATCTTGAGTTCGCTGCAGAACGAACACAGATAATCGATTGTACGTTTTTGGTAGCAGAGTGCCTTGTTGATATCCAAAATGGTTACTAAAACAATGGCGGCCGTCGATTAAAGCTACTCCCTCCAGGAAGACGTAGTCACTCATAAAATACTTCCAGGGCTCAAAATACGCCGCGCACACAATAGAACCATATTTTTTTTTTCAGGTGTCATGGAATATGTCTGTCCGACCCGAGTGGTGCAAAGAAGCAGTGGCGCCTTTACACCTGCAGAGGCCCTAGGCGCCCTAGGAATTCGGGGCCCCAAGATCCATATATAAAATCCGTCTGTTTAAATTAGCAATTTTGCCCCCTTATAAACCCGGGTGTGAGTGGTATAGGAAGATACACCAATATACAGTTGCTTGTGACCAAGGGGGTTCGCACATCGGGGCACGTGCGCCCGCCCCGACCCATTCCCCCAATCGCCCTTCTGACGAATCTTGACTAAACTGTAAAATTGTATTACAAAATTTCGTTTGGAAATAAATGAAAGGTCTACCGACAGTTAATAAGATATTAGGTAAACAAATTGTGATATCTTTTACCAATTTTTTTTTAAGTTAACTGACTGCATGGCTGCCCACGGTAAAATATTTGTGTTCTTTTACTTTTTTCTATAAGTGTATCCTTCCCCCCCCCCTTTTTTTTTTTTTAAAATCGGAGCCGCGGACGTCTACGCTGGTGACGCCCCTTTCAAACCCACTTAACTTATAACAGTTCTCTCCTTAGCTTTAACTATGCATCAAATGCTACTGGTGTGAATATCTAAATTATATTAGTATTAAAAAAAAGTTAAAACGTATAAAATACGGATGTCAGCTTAAAAAAACGTAATGCTTTAAAGAAATAGGTACAAGAAAGAGACATGTAAGCCATCAGCATCGCACTTATATCTGTAAAAGAAGCTCCAGCTTTTTAAACCTTAAAAAAAACTTAATGGTCTAAAGGACAGGAAAAAAGGACACATGTAAACCATCAGTACCGTACTAACACTTGTAAAAAAATCTCCAGCGTCTCAACTAACAAGCTGGAGCTTCTTTAACACTATTGGTGCGACACTGCTGGCTTACATGTCATTGTCTTGTATATTTTTCCCTTAAAGCATTAAGTTTTTTTTAAAGTTTATATCAGATTTTTATATACGCTTAAGCGTTTATTAATACTAATATGTTATTTTTTCTTTAAAGATATTATACTCAAATTAAATAACTAGAATTTTGGTGCGAGCTAATAGTGATTTGAACGTTTTTGTTAGATAAATCAGTCACATAAAGAATAGCGTTTAAAAGACCATGGTCCTTGTTAATACCGACGTTTTAAGCTATAAAAGTTGAAAATCGGTTCTCCGGTTCGATATAGTATATGTGAAAACAAAATTTCCCCAAGAAGAACAACAAGAATATTATAACCACATTAAAATAACCCCTACAAAAAAAATACTGCAGTTTTGGCCAAGAAAAAACTTCAGTTCTAAAGTGTAATTACTGTTCTTAATTACTGTTCCAAAAGTTCTTAATTACTGCAGTTTATCAATGAACTGCAGTTTTCCAAAAAATGCATTTTGTTGGAAACTGCAGTTTGTCGAAAACTTGCAGAACAGAGTTTGTATTCCATAAAATTGTACAATCGAACTGCAGTTTCTAAAAACTGCAGTTCTACATAGGAACTGCACTAAATGAAACTGCAGGAAATTAAAAAAACAAACTATTGGTCACAGAAGAGCATCATGGAACTTATCTTTATTAATAAACAAAAACGAAACGTTAAATGTTTAGAGTAAGGATGTAAAAGTCAAAACCTAGAAGGAACACGGACAAGCTTTGACAATCAGGGTGTAGGTGTAAAATTTTGTCAGTAAGAGGCAGGCAAGCATTAGACCCTTACTACCCTTTGGTGAGCCTAGTTCTAGTCTAGTCGGACAGAACGTGTGTATGAACGGTTGTAGCATGTTTTCTTTGTTCTTAGAATATTGTTATGGAACTTTAATAACATAATTTTCTTGTGAAGTTTGGCATTTTGTCTTTTGATGCTTTAGAATTTTTTATTATATTTCGTAGATTTATGGTAGAGGATTACCATAATGCTCTCTGCTACGAATATGCTTGTATGTTACTAAATTGAAAAATAATTTTCAACGTAAAGCAAAGCAGGAAACGTATAACCATACTACCGCTTGATCATCGCATGGGTCTTTGAGGATTTCCAGTTTTTCGTCAAAATGTATTTATTGCTGGCCACCGGGTAGTAAGGGTCTAATGCACCAGCCTCTTACTGACAAAATTTTACACCTACACCCTGATTGTCAAAGCTTGTCCGTGTTCCTTCTAGGTTTTGACTTTTAGATCCTTACTCTAAACATTTAACGTTCCGTTTTTGTTTATTAATTCGTGTTACTTTTAGAATTACAGCTAAATTGTGTAAAACAGTGCAAAGGTGAGAGCTTAACGCAAGAGACCCTAGGCTGACCCTTGCTAGCCTGGTTATCGCCAATGTTAACAATAGAAACAAATCCTTTAATCTTCATTCTATATCATGCAGCTGGCGTTTGTTAATTGGCATTGTTGCTTAATAACAATGTTTAAAACAATGTAAAACAACCAATCTGGTCGTTTAGAGCTCCGTAACCCCTGAACCACTTGACCCATTAGAAAAGGCCTTATGAAAATAAGGGCACATCTACAGAGCAATACCTGTAAAATGGGCTAAGAACCAACTTTATAGGACAAATGGTTTGCCCTGTAGCGAGGACAGACGAAAGTATCCCCACAACAACAACAACAACAACAAGAAGCTGAACAAGAAGTTGTTTATTTGGCCCCTGTCTGCATCTCGGATTTGGCTGGACCGAATTTCACAATTTTTAGGCTGCAGACAGGCCCTGACTAGTCAAGGCTAGATTCCAAATTTGGTTTAAAGATGTTTACTTTTGACGGAGTTATAAGCTCTCAAAGTTGAGAGTTTAACACAGAGCTCCTAGGTCGACCCTTACTAACACTGGCTATTGCCAGTGTTAATTCGGCAATCCATTTCCTATTAGTTGAGATAATTAACTTGTACTACTTATTTCACTTACCATACTGATCGTAGCTCCTCATTACGGTACACATACTGACATGAATCAACCGTATGTACCCACTCGCTCGTTACAGTTAATTAATAATGGTCGTAGAATTTGTATTTTAATTATTATCGCTAAAAATGCTGATCTGAAAATTTGTTAGGTTTTAGCCAACGTTTATTTGCTATTTCTGCGTTTTTCCTTGTGATGACTAACTGTTTGGAGGGCCCTGGAATGTATTTGGGGGCTTGGTCCCTCCTCATTACGGGGCCTAGGGCAGCAAAACATCCATCTTAGGTAAATCCCTGGGAACACATGGTTCCTATGCTTACCACAGATTACAAAGTACTGACAGCTGAGAACAATAACGTACTCTGCATTTACAACAATCGATGTTTGTTACGATGGAAGATATACCCATAGTTTGTAACAATCATCCATGAGTACAATTATTTTTACCCAGAGCACTGAATCGCGCCAAATTTTTGTTCAAGATATTATGACATTAACGCTAAGGCGTAACGCTGTACTGCTACATTTTCCTCTACAATTGAATGCTGATTATTGGTGTTTAATGACGATAATTGTTGCCTTTCTCGTCGCGACAAACTATCACGTGTCTAGATTTTTGTTCTACAGAAAACTTAGTAGCAAAAATAAGATAATCTTGAAAAACCACGATAAATCACTATTTTAAATACATTCCGTCAACCATCCACATACTTTTTTTTTTATGCGGAAGCCGTTCTGTCCCCGAGCAAACACAGACACTTGAGTAGACAGACAGTCTGTAAAAAAAATGACGATAAAAACTTCTTAAAAGGGATCAACGAACTCTAAAATATATCGAGTTACCTTTGTACGGGTTATTATTTTTTTTATTGCAAAACCTGCAAATGTGAAGGAGCACTTCATTAAATCTGAGGTCGTTAGCGCGAATCTGCAGAAGGGAGGGGGAAAAATCATAACGACGTAAACGACGGTCATAAATTTACGGTAACGCCAAGTTTCGGGCACTGTTTTACAAGCGTAAATAAACGAGTGCGAGATCTACTATTTTTACGCCTTTCTATTACCTCAAGCACTTACTTATCGCGTGTTATTTGAAGATTTAGATGTAAACACGTGATGGCGCTGGGAGGCGAACGACGTCTGTTGTAATTAAATTTTCGTTTCAAAAAGGTGCGAACAGAAATATAATTTATTGAAGCTCGTACATTCCTTCAATAGCGCTCTTATTTACGTCGAAATTAAGCGTCTTTTGCTTTGCCCGAGGCGATCTTGGAGGCATGCATGACTGCGAAGTGTTGGCTTGCCGCCATCTTGGAACGGAAGCTTCTTACGACGCTGCTGTTGGGAGACGTACGTACTGACATTAACTGCTAGCAATATTTATTTGGTGTAGCAATAAATTTTCCGTTGACGCGCAGCTACCTGGAAGGAAACCTAGTTCTAGGATTCGCTCTCCAACCCTTGTAAGCTTAAAAAATAATAATAAAAGAAAGAAAAAAAAACTGGAGAAAAAAAGGAAACATCTTTCTCGATGCGCATGCTTCAATTCCGGCCGTACGGTGGCGCTACAATACTGGTTCTTGGCGCCCGCTTTCCTTTTTCGTTTACTTCCGCTGAGCTACGCATATTTTTTTTTCTTTAAAGTGTTGGTAGAGTTTACGTATTTTCAATCCTCCCTATTTCCACAAGGAAAAAAAATCGGGTTTTTGAAGCTATACGTGGCTATACGTAAGTAAAGAATACGTACAACCCCTTTGATACGTGCACCACTGATATTTGGATGTTTTACTATTATTTCGTTACCTCTGCAGTGTCAGTAAAGGCTGTACAGCATTCAAAAAAAAAATACATACAACACGAAACAACATTTTAAAAAGTTTATAATAAATAACGTTGACGTTTGACGTGGGGACTACACTTCAAATAAGTACAAGATTCAATCGCTATACATCTACGATTGATTTAGTTTTCTAGTATGAAAATAATGAATATACTGTGCAGGTTGGTCCAAAAGTCCGTTGCACCCCACCAAAGGCCCTACAGAATTGGAATTAGGCATCTGACTCATAGGACTTTGTTTTGAACTTAAGATGGGGGCCACCCACTGAGCTTGCCTCCCTCAACCCCCGGATAAAAAATTTAAGTTTTTTCCTGTGAGAAATAGACGTTTGGTTCCAATTGGCGAAAAATGCGCGTGGCCCAGACAACGTGATAGCCGAAAACAGCATGCTAATTGGATAAACGGGATGCGTTTTATTACATCGTCAATGTAGCCCCCCACTCCCACATGAGTACTTCCCGTACAATTTCCTGCACCGTGCAGGGAAGCCTCATGTGGGCGTCGGGACTACATTGAAGATGTTATAAAACGCATCCAGTTTATCCAATTAGCATGCTGTTTTCGGCTGCCACATTATCTGGGCCATGCGCATATTTCCCCAATTGGAAACAAATGTCTATTTCTCACAGGAAAAAAGTTAAATTTTATATCTGGGGGGTTGAGGGAGGCAGGTCGCCCCAACGCAAGCTCAGTAAGTGGCCCCATTCTTAGGGAGAAAACAAAGTCCTATAAGTCAGGTGCCTAATTTCAATTCTGTAGTGCTTTTGGTGGGGTGCAACGGACCTTTGGACCATCCTGTATATCTCGTAAATCGCCAATTAACAGCCCTGGCAAGCTACGGCCTACCACCAAAACTGCTTCAACGTCCGAAATCGTGAATTATCTAGTTTCAGTCCCTTTGGTTGTTTCACGATTTCTGACCTTAAAAGCATTTTAGATCGTTTTTCAGTTAGGAATCAACTAGACTAAAAGCTTCATACATTCAAGAAATTCAGTGTTTTATTCCCTTAAATCGTGGTTTTTCTGCACTAGAATTAACTAAAAGCTTCATACATAGCACAAAGGAAATAAACTAGTAAACTAATAGACTTAAATTCCTGAACAACTGAGAAAAATGTTCTTAAATGTCTGCAATAAACGTCAACTTTTTCGGAATGGAGTTAGACTTACACACACTCCCAGAACAGAAGGAAGAGTAAAAAAGTAATTGCAACTTTGTTACGGCCCTTCTTGTTCAAATTCAATTGACGCATCTCACCGACAGTCTAATACATTCTAAAATATACGCATCTAAAAGATTTCTGAACCCCCGCTCAGAGAGCATATCATTTATGCATATTAAAAAAAGACGACACATTACGTAAAATGAGATAATTAAAAAAAATTGAAAACACTTTTTAGGTTAGCCTTCATCCTTAAAAATTACGTCGTTCACCCTATAGGGTGAACGACGTAATTTTTAAGGATGAAGTTTCCGTAATGTGCAACAAGATAATAGCCAACAGGCTACTGACTTAAAAAAAAGTCGAGTTTCACCTTTACCTATTTTGTTTTTAAATAAAATATTTCCCTCTAGACACACACCCCTGCTTACCGCCCTCTCGCTCAAATGGTATCGGCCACAAACCTGACTGCGTCAAAACAAAATTATGCAAACGTGACGCCACAAAATTTGTATAAACAACAGACCTTGCAATCCATTTGCGATGGCAAACTTTCCATTTACCCCAAATTTTGTTTTTAATATCGAACGTTAGGGACCGTTCGATAAATTAGTTATATACTACCCGTGGAAAATTGTATGGGGTTTATGAGCCGATGGGCGATATCCCTTACATGATCAATCCGCTTGAACTACGTCGCGATGACGTCTCGGCCTTCGGCCTCGAACGGTATCTTGACGTAGTTCTCGCGGATTTGCCATGTGCGGGATATTGCCCATCGGATGATAAATCCCATGCAGTTAGCCAAGGGGTACTATAACTATTATTCATAAGCAATTTGGAATTTCTAAAATAAAGTTAAAGTTAAAAATTAAAGTCAGAGAAAACCCTTTCTGAATGGCACCATAGAGCAGACAGTCCTTTGTGAATGGAGTCATCTTGCAACATCCCTTTGTGGCTAGAGACATCTAGGGACAATCCCTTACACAGTGGAGAGATATGATCCGGGGTTTTCGTTTTCCCTGGGTGAAAAAACCGTGGGGTTGCAAAAAGGTGAGCTATGGTCAGGGGGAAAACAGAAGGGGAAGAAAAAGTCGAGGTGGTCGAACGCAGAGGATTTTGTGCTGAACCCCCGAGGAAGTATAGAGTAGAAACCTCTAGGGAAAATATTCCACCCTCTAATATCACAGGGGAAAATGATGTAGTGAGTTATGCATCCGAGGATGTTTTAACCGAAACCCCAGGGGTTCCTTCCCCTCGACTTGCACAAGAGCATATCTCACCACTTTTAACTTTTCAAAATCCCTGGGGATTTCCCCAAAACCCCCAGGGTTCGACCACCTCAGGTTTCGCTTTCTCCTGGGTTAATTTACCCATTACCATATCTCTCCAGCTGCCCAACAACCCCTTCTAGTGGAACCAGCTAAAGACAACTCTTTCGCGATGCAGCCACCTTACCTTTTTTTTCCCCCAATGCAACCAACTTGAGGTAAGTATCCGAACAAAAATCTGAAAATAAAAAAACGAGTTAATCCTTCTAGTTGTACATCAGAATGTGCCGTACAGAATTTAGTAACGGATGTAAAAAAGAAATTTGCTCGTTAAGAAACGAGCTCAATCAAACTAATTTAAGCTATGAAAATGCCTTTCAAACCAGCATAGTAATTAAAGAGGAGTAAAATAGGAATAAAAAATTTCCGACCCTGTTCACACGTAGTATGGTTTTTCCACTTATCACAACACCGCATGAATCTGATAAAACATTTTTTTCGGCGGTATAATTTTTTCTTCCCATTACAGTCGGGTGTTGACAATAATTAATATGGTGACTCATACATAGGCTGGCTGCAGCGCGAGGTTGTTGGAAGACCAAGGTTGAACTCCCCCCATTAATTAATTCGGAATTAAGTTACGTCGGGTTTTTCTCGCTCGAGATCAAACACTTGAATACGCGCATGCGCTTTAGACGAATCATTTTCTCATAGGTCCGCTCGCCATGCGCAGTACGCGTCCCTAGCCGCCAGCCAGTCTGCAACCAGTGACCCATGCGACCGCGCGTCCCAAATTACCCAGATGACATGGCGACCCGTCCGCCTAGGCTCCCGGTTACCTTGTGGCGCGTGTATTCCCGCTACGTGACCCGAACTGCGACGATACGATGGAGGCGTTGTGCCCATCCCGTTTAAGATTCCTGTGCCGGGAAAGGAGGAAGGTTACAAGGTTCAAATAAAATGTAACTGAAAGGTTAACTGGGGAACTTGAATAAACTGATTGTACCGACTGTTTAGTTAAAGAGATTTTAAAAGGATGTCA
>JAHWFP010250365.1:0-10198 GCA_023313725.1 Lithobius niger
GAAATTCATATAAAAAGTAGTGCTTGCAAATTCATGAAATTCATATAAGTGACAGTAAATGTCCGCATGTCAGTTAACACCGTAACTCGATAACCGCGAAACTTTGAAACTAGATGCTCCAGTATAAAAGAAAAGGAGGTAAAGTAGAGAAGCAAAGCCAAAACCATCATAATACAGTTTTTCAAATTTAAAAGTCAAAAGTGAACGAAATTGAAAACTATAAAAAGTTGAAAAATAACGACCCTGCTGAGTGCGATGGTTGTATTGTTAGTCATTTTAAATATTCTGTAGCTAATAGTTATTGAAACATAGATATAACAGTTATTGAAAGATAACAGAAAATACAAAATCATGCATTGAAAATTTTATTTGCTAACAAATTCGTGCACAAAACAAAAGACATTTTCAATGAGTTAGGAATCCTAAATGTATGTCAACTAAGGAATTATACGATATTTAAAAATAATTAATTATCAAAAATAATTTAAAAAAAATAAAATTAAATAAAAAAAATAAATAAATAAATAAAAATAATTAATAAATTAGTAAAAATTTAAAAAAAAAAAATTAAATAATAAAAAATAAAAAAAATAAAATTATTAGAGCTTTGGGCTCCCGACACCGTCTGCCCCTCTATTCAAATTGTACAATATATTATCCCTTAGGCAACTGTACGTTGAGAAAACCTTGGTTGTGTACAAAAAAAACTGTTGAACACACAGCTGTTGCTCTTTGTAATACTGGACTGTACAGTCAGCTCCACATTTTGTTACCGAAAGCCAGACGGGAAATTCTACATAAAAGTTTTCTATATCAGGTCCCAAAGATATACAATGCCCTACCATTTCATTTTAAAACCATCCGATCAGCTCATTGTTTCAAATCGAAGGTACGCGAATGGATTGTTGGGCTTGCTGACCTTGAATCCTTGGTTATTATTGATGTTTAATACCCTTATTGTTTTTGTATATCTATCGAATGCTCGATTTGTGTAGGTATGTACTTGACTTACTTTTTTGTTTGTATTTTAATCTGACATATTTTCATATTATTTTATGCAGTATATGTTGCCATCTATTGATTTTTAATTATTTGTTGGTTCTGTGTTGCACAAGAGTTTACTCTGCAACACAGATTTACACTCGCACAATATCGTTGCCATTGAAATGGTTTGGAGTGCAATAAACTTACTTACTTTACTTTAAATTTCTTTAAAATTAAGGATAAACGTATGGATAAACTGGAAATTAAACTCATCAAACTAAGAAACATTCTTTCAGAACTCACAAGAAACAAATACGGTGGGGAGTTAGAAATATTTTACGTACCACTCTTCGCAAATAAAATATCAAAAGAAATTTGGAAAATTAATTGGACAAATAAAAAAAGGACAAAGCAGTGGCTTCTTGACAGCAACTATGTTTAAACTGACAATTGTATTTTGTACAAAAGTTGTTTTTTTCATCCAAAACTTAGTGTTGACTTTAAGAATCCTCCATTGATATTTTTCTGTGTTAATATTTATGTAAACACATTCTGTTAAAACATGCTAACTACACACAAGCTCGCATGTGCTTCGGAGTGGCCCTACAGACTTTTTAATGATTAAGTAACAAGTAATTTTAATAACAATTTTGATTCAAATGATATCTAGCAGATTGCTTGCAAAAAGACTGCATCCTCTGCTGGCAAAAAAAAAAATGAACCTCTGTAACAAGCAGTGAAAAGAAACTATAGTTGGAGCATAACTTGACTTACAATCAACATAGACTGTCCATTTTGAGGGTGGTGCTATGCTTAGCAGCCCCGGGAGGAAGTGTACACTTCAATCCCCATGCACCAACTCTGCCAGTGCCAGTGAGTACGCGCGAAGCAAGAAGTAGAAAGTTGGTAGGCCTGTGCGCCATCCATGTTGTGATCACGGTGACGGCCAGCATGTAGTAGCCTGCTACAAAAGTCCAACGATGATGGAGAGTATGAATTCCCGCTTCCTCAATAACCAGCCTGGAACAAACTGCTAACCTTAGCCTGACAAAATAAACTTTAACTTTATTGTAGACACAGACTCAGGGAACAGCGCCCCTCCCCCCTCCCTGGATTTCCTGGAAAGGGGATCCGAACACTTTCCTGACACTTTCCCAACGGTACGTTTTCCAGACAGCTATTTTTTTCCCTACAGGGCCGTTTCCCGACAGGTACTTTTCCGCGACAGGACCTTTTCTATACAGGTACGTTTTCCGACAGCTATTTTTCCCTACAGGGCCGTTTCCCGACAGGTACTTTTCTGCGACAGGACCTTTTTTTATACAGGCACGTTTTCCCGATAGCTATTTTCCCCTACAGGGCCGTTTCCCGACAAGTACTTTTCCGCGACAGGACTTTTTGCCGACAGGTACTTTTTTCCTACAGACTTTCCGCAACATGAGTTTCGGGAAAGACAAGCAAAATTCTTGAAAAAAGGAAACAATTTCCTTGTCTTACATTATTGGTCTTATATTATTGGTTTTTCCTAAAGAAAAACCATTATTTAACATTTTTGCCACTCCGCCCCCCCCCCCGACCCTTAAATCCAAAAAGTTTGTTAAATTAGCTATTAAAAGCTGATTTTAAATTTGTTTTCCAGTGTCCCTGTTTGCCCTTTATAGTATGTGTATAAAATACTATATGCAATGCAATTAAATTAGTGACCGAGAGAGCGAAGCGAGCGGGGTCGACTGCTACAATAAAGAAAGTGCTAAGTGTTATATAAGAATACTTCCTGGAACATATGACAAACACATAATGGCAATCTTAATAGGTTCAATGAACTCTATAGAGTTTGATTAAGTCAGGAGCTTTGTGCACTCCTTTAATTTTCAGAAAATATCTTGAAATGAAATTGGAGTGGTGTCTAGGCTTGACCAAGCATCCTGGCCTCCTTAGCTCTAAACCAACTGTTTTACCGGCTCAGGTATCAGCACAAATACACATACCTTTCTAAAATTCATTACAAGATATTATTTTGGAAAACCTGCCTTTTCAAGTTGGACGCTGCAATGTGTCATACACTTGGGTAGTCTTAACACTGTCAACACCTTTCGTAAAAAGAGAACTCTTTATAATCTCCTGAATCTGCCACAACCCCTCCCCCCCTCCCCCAAATACCTCTGAATGATACCTACGCTCAACCCAACCACCATTTCTACGAGTGTATCCCGATTGCTATCATGGTGGAAGCTAGTGGAGCGAGTATAATCGACCTAGTGTGGTATAATCACCCCATTATACATCGGGGTGATTATACCCTGGTACTTTTTCGTTGTACGCATGCGCAGCTTGCCGAGCTAAGCTAAAAACAGACGCCAAATGCTAGTTTGTGAAGGCAGCTTTTGACTCGTATATACCAGCTGGAAAACATGACGTATTCATTATGGTTTTCATTATTTTAACATCACACTTTATAATTTTGTTGGGTAATATCTAACAAATTTTCTTCGGCCATCTATTGGCATAAATAATTTTAATTTTTACCGTATCAGTCTTTCAGTTTTTCGATTCCATGGTAATTATTAGCAAACGATTAAAAATTAGTACAGGAACACACGCAGCGCCATCTCTCGGCAGATTTCAGCAGTGTGTGATTGATACGGCGCGTTTAACGGGAGGAAGTCACCGGCAGCAGCATCGCCTATAACTTCTCGTTGGAGACAAATAATTTTATGAACTGATGGTCTGGTCAGCTAATAAAACGCAGCATTACGCTATAAACATTAATAAATACAACGAATGTTCACTCCTTTTGTTATTATTTATTTTGAATTGGGATATACTCCAGTAAAACAGCCCTCTAGCTTTTGTGGATAATACGGCTAAAAATGTTTTCGCACTCAGCCTGCAACCAGACTAAAACTAACTCATGCTAATTAATTTGAAATTAATCGAAATATAATTGCAAAATAATTAGCATTCGTTAGTTTTAATGTAAAGTTACAGGCTTCGTGCTAAAACAGTAGCCGTATTAGCCACAAAAGCTCTAGGTATATTACTACTGATTATATCCCGCTTGCTATCATGGTGGAAGGTAGACGAGCGGGGTATAATCGACCTAGTATGGCTTTTAGTAGTGGGTTAAGGCCATTTTCATCCCTTGAATGCAAGCAAACAGCGGGGGGAGACGTTGGTTTAAAAGTCTAGGGAATGATTTTGCGCTCGAGGTCCCGGGTTCAATGGCGGGGTTTTAAGGCCGCTGTTGAAACCGAGGAAAGGGGGAAAAGATTAAGCCTGAAAATACCAAAATATCATTCACATAACACTCTTAATGGTAAATGCAATGAACGAACTCAGTCAACAACAGAAGACTGTGTTAGCTTTTTTGGTTTAATGAATGGTTGGGAAGGGGTTACATAATAATTGCGGAATATTACAAGTTTTGATGTGGAAGACCATAGATTAAGAGCTCGAGAAATTTAGAACTGATTCGGTCAAAAGCTTAGAGATGGTACGGGCGTCTCGTTACGGGAATGACGTCAAAGGCATCACGTAACGGACCATGAGAAAGAAAACGCAACGGAAAATTAGCTAGGCTTATTGTCAAATGGCAACCTCTCGTGACGGGTTATGGCACTGGATTATTGACCCACCGCAAGCTTCTCGTGACGGAATAAACTGAGGGGGGGGGTCAATAATAAAGACGTCTCGTTACGGAAAACTAGTGGTTAACAGGTTAGCGGTTGATTTCACGTAACGGGATAACTATTATGCGTTTGGTGGTTAGGAAAGCAAGATGATTGGTAACGTTTGTTTAGAAGTTGACCAGGAGTCGAACCTCTAATATGGCAAAACCTCGATGGCTTCAATCTCATCTGCGGGGGTGGTTAAAAATTACTAGGTTAAGTACGCACACGTTAAATTATTCGACAAGCCCTTCTCGGAAAATCCCAGCTCAAGGAGTATTAAGCTACACGCTCACGAAGACGAAGTGCCGTGTTTTAACGCTGGGCATAAAACTGACTTGGCGACACACGCAAGACAAATACGGCTACCCGCATTACACCAATATCAATAACTAGAATCGTTCAGTTACCTCGGCTTAAGCTGTGAGTGACGGCTCTCAGGTGCTCTCAGGTGCATTCTTCTTGAATGACAACAGTCTCCCCACGACTGTCACAATGGCTTCCTAGAGTCGACCAAGATTTCCTTCGAACGTGGCGTAATAAAATTAAAACTCCACACGTTAAAATTAATAGTGTGTGTGGCCACACCAAGTTAAAATATTAAAATAACCGGAGCAACAGGACGGACGGCCTACAGGACGGATGGCCCAGAGTGATCATTACAACTGCACAACAAAGGGTTATATCGGACGAGTTTAATTTGCATATCAGGTGATTTGCTAGAGAGGAAAATCACCTGATGGCTAGTAAATGTTTTTTTAATATTTAATCTACGCGCTTAAGCAATAGGCTAGTGATTTATTAAGTTAACTTTGAGTAAAGCAAAGATGTTAGGCTACAAACGTAAGTTAACAGTTAAAATATTAAATTCAAATAAATTCAAATCACGGAGAAGCCATGATCATAAGTGACGCAGGTAAGTGACGTAAGTAAAAACAAAAGACGTAACCAGGGATGACGAGAAGGCCGCGCAGGAAAGTTAAACACGCAAGGGTGCAACGCAGGTTAGTTTTGGAATCAGGGCCAATTGAGATAGCCTAAGCTATTAGGTATAAAGGATCCAAGGAGCACGTCAGCGAGTCAGCAGCTGATAATTGCTATAGGGAATGGTTTTAAAGTCAGCGGCTTGCTTGCTGAGTGCTGAGTTTGCTTGGTTTTGGCTTCCTCCGCCTTTCCCATTTTCAAGCTGAGATTAAAAACGACATTATTTGAAGCTTACTAAGCACAAACATGGCCGACAATGACAAAATCAGTTGTTATATCTATTTTCTCTTTTTTATCGCATTATTAGTAGCGTTTAAGACGATGAGAGTAAAGACTAAGCAATTGAACTGCTGGCAGCTATCAACATCGTACTTACCACCCATGTATCACGTAGATTTATCGCATGTATTAGGAGGATTGTTGCCGATTGTTGCTCTGCGGCAGTGGCGCATGCGCATATCGTGGCCCCATATTAGCTGCGCAAGCTCAGCGAAGTCAGCACGCTTATCCTCGCTTAGTTGGCTGGCCAGCGACTGCCAAGCCGCTGACTTTAAAAACGACGGAAAAGTTTCTCAGCGGCAAGCGGCTTGAATTAAAAAACGGGAAAGCTTGCCTCGCTTCCAAGCAACTCGCAAGCCGCTGACTTTAAAAACATCCCTTATATCATGCTGGACGCCATCGGGAAGCCCGATACTAAAGGATTTCCCACCCTACGAAAAAAGGGACGTCACAGCCTAGTACGCACAAATCGGCAAATCACAACGTATTTGCTTCCATCCCCACAAAAAATAGTTCCTAATAAATCTCGTCGTTTTTTCTGTATTACGTGTCTACGTGTATTACGTGTCTTTTAATGTTACTGTTTCTGCTAAAAATAGAAAAATTAATCCCTGGATGACGACTGCTATTTTAAACTCTATCAGATCCAAAGACAAACTCTACAAACGTATGAAAAAATATCCCCTTTGTCAAGCTTACCGTGATGAGTTTGTAAAATACAGAAAAATTCTAAAAAATGCAATTAGAGAAGCAAAGGATGGCCATTACCAGGAAAAAATGCGCACAGCAAATGGTGACTGTCGTAAACAATGGAATATTTTGAATGAAATTACTGGGTCCAAAAAAAATGTAGCACATACCCCGACGAAATTATTGTTAATGGAACTTCAATTCGTCTTGATAATGACGCAAAGACTTATACAAACGAATTTAATAACTTTTTTTCGAATATTGGTAAGAATTTGGCCAACAAGATTGATCAAAAATCGACTAAGAGTAAATATCTACCACCGTCGACTAACCATTCTTTTTTCATTACTCCTGTTACTGAGCTGGAAATAAATAATCTTATCAACTCCCTCGATCTTGGCAAAAGTTCTGGTTTAGATGGCATCACTGCAGAGTGTATTAAGTCGACGAAGCACATTATTACCCCTATTCTTGTTCATCTTTTCAACCTTTCTTTCACTGCAGGAATTTTCCCCCAAATTTTAAAACACACTGTTGTGATCCCTATTTTCAAGAAGGGCAATCCCAGCGATCCGAATAATTATAGACCCATTGCTTTACTTTCTGTTCTTTCCAAGCTACTTGAAAAGGCGATGAAAAACAGGTTTACTGCTTTTTTTGAAATAAACAACATGCTGCACACCAATCAGTATGGATTTCGAAAGAACTGCAGCACTGAAGATGCTATTCAGGATTTTCTTTCGCGAACTTACATGGCGCTGGACTCGGGCAGCATTGTTGTTGGTATTTTCCTTGACCTGATGAAAGCATTTGACACCGTAAACCACGAAAGACTTTTACAGAAATTATATCTTTATGGAGTCAGAGGGTTGGCACATAACTGGTTCACGGACTATTTATCAAATAGGTCGCAATGTACAAAAGTCGGGAGTCATTACAGCGACAGTATTTTAGTGACTACAGGAGTGCCTCAAGGGTCAGTTTTGGGACCACTCCTGTTTCTTGTTTATATTAACGATATATACAACTTAAACACTAATTCTAGTATTGTGTCTTTCGCTGATGATACTGCACTTCTTGCTGCTGACAAAAATAGAGAGCTGGCCTCCGTTAGTATTGAACGTGATCTTGTACTTATTGGAGACTGGTTTATTGAAAACCTCCTTACCCTTAACGTAACGAAAAGCAATTATGTGAGTTTTGCTCTCAAGGAGAGGAGCGAAACAGTTGTAGATTTTCTTAAAATGCACAAGTGCTCAATGCAGATAACTTCACCATGTGATTGTCCATCAATCCAAAAAGTTAACGAAGTTCGATATCTTGGAGTCACCTTAGATAGAATGCTAAATTGGAGGAGTCAAATTGCAGCAGTTCTTAATAGACTGCGTGCTCTACTGTGCAAAATGTATTATCTTAGAAAGCATGTTTCCTTAAAGATGCTTAAATTATTTTATTTTGCCATGGGACAGTCATACCTTCAGTACTCGATTACATGCTGGGGTGGAACTTACATGAATGCTATTGATCCGGTTATCAAGCTACAAAAGAAAATTATTAGAGTGATGACTTTCAAAAAAAAACGTGATCATTCTTTCCAACTCTTTCAACAGCTAGGTATCCTGCCAGTCCGCCATCTGTATGTTTACAGAGTCTTAATTAACTTCCGCAGAATTAATAAACATGCTACGACTCGTTTTGTGACCAATTACCACACGAGGAGTGAATCTAATAATTTTGTCATTCAGCCTAAAGTTACTAAAGAAAAACTGCATAAATGCAGCTACTACCTTGGAAGCAAATTTTACAATAACATACCCAACTACATAAAAGATATTACTGAAATTCATCGTTTCCAGAAATACCTGTTTCGGTGGCTACTGGGTATCAGTACTGTGGCCCTTGAAAATTTATTTAAAGTTATAAGCTGAAAAATACTTTCAGCACTTTTTTGTTATCTTGATTTTCTTTGATTATTTGTAGCGTGTTTATTTATTTTTACTGTTGTGGTTATTTTTTCTACGATGCACCTTAACTTTGCATTATTAACAATGATTGTAATTTGCTAATAATAGTAACTTTGCAGTCGCTTTTATTAAAAATAGTTATTTAAAATAATATTAAAGCAGTAATACAAATAGCAATAAAAATGGTAGTAAAAATACCTAATAAAAATTTTAACAATTGCTTATAACAGTGGTAATAATTTTATACTGCTATTATTGTAATTTTTTTTTGTCTACGATGCACCCAAACTTTGCAATTGTTTCATATGTTGACATTTGTAATTCTTGTATTTTCAAGTTATTTTTATTATGGTAGCCAACACACCACACGCGAGCACTAGCTCTTGTGGGGTGAGGGCACATACGGAGTTTTGTACCGATTTGCCCGATTCAATAAACCAATATTCTTCAATAAATAAAGCAGCAACGGTGTCTGGATTTGTATATCGTAGTAGCTAAATGAATTTCATAATACTATAATGCGTTCGATGGTCGCAAACATTTCCAGACAAAAAAGTACGCAAGTACGCAAAATATAGTCCCTTATTTGGTCGTGCGCTGTCAAGCAAAACAATGGCGTCGTCTGCTTCCAGCGCAGCGCTCCCCACTGCGACGTTTTCATCACCTATAGACTGCATTAAACCGAAGATTGCACGACGAATTTTAGGTAGCCAAGCTAAAGAGATTGTACTGAATGTTTACGCCTATTTACGAAGACAGAATCCAACCTGGACAGTTGGAGACACCATCGAGCGAACAACGGCCTTAACTCGCGTATCGGCAAGAACAATTTGTAAGGCCCGAGGAGAGCTCAAGACGCATCGCCTTCTTCGATCTCCCAGTAAGCAGCGCAATCACAATTTTTTTTTCGGAAAACAACACCCGACGCTAAAGAAATTACTGCATGAAATTCGTAGCAATAAAAATTGAGAGGTAGGCAGTATTTCAAAATCTTCATTACATCGTTTGATGCACGATATGGGTTTTGATCACAAACGCAACGAGCGAAATTCAATGCTTCTTGAAAGAGTCGATTTAATTGCTTGGAGTCATCGTTTTTTATGAGCTATCCACAAATATCGTGCAGAAGGCAAAGATGATATTTACCTCGACGAAACTTGGTGTAACGCCGAACACTGTGTATCAAAATCCTGGCAAGATTCAACAGTTAACATCATCACGCTCTGCATTTTTACAAGGTCTTTCGTGCGGCATGAAACAACCAAGTGGACTCGGCGAAAGACTTATTGTTGTGCATGCCGGCAATGAACGAGGATTTGTTGACGGAGTACAGTGAATGTTTCGGTCGAAAAAAGGTTCGAAAGCCGATTACCACGAAGAAATGGTTGGCGACTACTTCGAAAAATGGTTTGACGAACTTTTAAACAAACTGCAGCCCAACAGCGTCATTGTTATGGATAGCACGTCTTATCATTCTGTTCAATCTGAAGAGCTGCCAACAACAAAATGGACAAACCCAGCTTTACACAGTGGTTAAACGATAAACAAATTGAATGGGAAGCAGATTTTCTGAAACCCGAGGTGGTGGAATTAGCGCAACAACACCGTGAACGATTCCGGTCATCGAAC
>JAHWFP010250389.1:0-12150 GCA_023313725.1 Lithobius niger
TTATTTGCACTTGAAAACGGGGTGCATTATATCCCCGAAACGTTGTGTAGTTTTGCTTCTTTGTGCACATTTTTGGGCTTTTATTGACTTTAACTTGAATTGTACAGCCTTTTTTCACTCACATTCAGCCTTTCTCAGCAGTGACCTGTACGTCATAAACATATTAATGGAGGGAAAGAAGCTTGCCTTGATTTCTCAGTTCCGAGTTAATTCTGAATGTGAACCTAATTGACAAGTGGCTTAAGGAAAATTATTAGTACTATGTACGAGTTGTAGTACTACAAAGAAGCGATTGCTCATGCATCTCGCTTTGCCTAGATTTAAACTGAGGTTGTTGCCTGTTACAACGGATGATGGAGCCATCTTATAGAATTGATTGTTGGGTGGCAGTTTGTCTTCAATGAATTGAATTGATATTATCTTGGTACTAGTAGCTTTGGTTAGGATGAGGGTGTTTTGATTGTTGAGAATCCCAAGAAAGTGCCAATTGTCAAAAAGGCCAGGGAAGATTTTACGCAGGGTTATACCATACAAAAAATTCGTCAAAGCATACTTAGGCATTTAAAAAAGGCAATGTTTAAGTAGTTTTCCAATTTTAAGTGTTTTATGTAATGTTCATGTCCAAAACAAAACACGTGTGATTACTATACTGTTCTGAAGAATATCACACCTCCTTTTTGAGACTTTAAGCTTAAAGTGTTGAAGTTTAATTCAATTTGATAATTGCTTCACATACTTTGCAAAAGTCAGTGCAAAATTGGGACACCATGTAATATTATCATTCTCATCAAGAACAAAGTAAACAGACGGTGGTATTTTTTTTAATGCAAAACTTATTAAAGTTAACTTTCAAAAGCAATGCAAAAGTCAGATAAAACTGACCAGGATATAGGAAGAATTCAATTAAACGACTTTAAAACGGCACTTTCAGCATTCGGTATTTAAAAAAAAAAACTGATCAGACTATAGGAAGAAAAGCGACTTTAAAACGGCACGTTCGTCACTTAATATTTTTTAAAAACTGGTCAGGTTATGATGGGGCTTTGAGTTTCGAAGATTTTGTAGTTGTAGATACGTTTCGATGCTAACCGTTGCATAGTAGTTGCAGTAGTGCATTTTTAAAAATAGGCTTGGTTTCTCGTGGGTTTCTTAATCTTTCAAGCGTTGGATGTTTCGGAGGAATTTATTACATAAAATCAAATGTTAATCAGCTGCCATGACTCTCGATACAAAGGAGGTTTTAAAATTGAAGCATATCTTCAAATGTGTACAATTAACGACATATTTTAAATCAGTCCAGTTTTTCTCCAAATCTTCAAAAATATGGCATGTTTTCCTTAAAATTAAGAACTTATTAATGCGGACTGTTATGCATTTACTAGAGGAAGCCCGTGCTATGCACGGGGCCGGTCATGAATTAAGTTTACGGACACATTTCCCGGAACATTTTCCCGGAACATTTTTCCGGCACTCTTCCCGACGACTTGTCAGATTGATCGACCACTCACGCCTGCCTCCTGTTTGCATGCAGGTAGAATGGGAGAGCGCATTTGCAATGCGGGCGCGAGGAGGGAAGAAGTGATTGTTCGGCCCGACGACTTGTCAGATTGAACCTTTATTTAGAGTTGATCGACCACTCATGCCTGCCTCCTTTTTCCATGCAGGTAGAGTGGGAGAGTGCATTTTCAATGCGGGCGCGAGGAGGGGAGAAGTGGTTTTCCTTTTAGCCTTCCTTTTAGCCGGCATCCAAGATTATTACAAATATTTGGTCTGTAGGTAATCATCTATGGATAGCTTCGATATACATAAGCTTCCTTTTTTTTTAAAGAGACGGGGGAGGGGGGGGGGGGGTTTTAATTTTTTTTTTGTCTTGTAGGGGGGAGGAGGAGTCAACGGAAATTTGCTGGAGTCATTTTCAAACCACTTGCCCTTCCCCTGCCATAATTAATTACTAGTCCCTTAATAAGCTAAGAAAAGTTCCATAGTACACCATACGTAGTATAATTTTACGAGTACTGCCACCAACGAAAATTAAATAAAATAAAATAATAATTAGTATGCAAGACTGAGCTAGAGTCTGTTGTTAGAACGTCACACACACTAACACGCCGTAACTGCTTGAAACCATGGAAGGAAACTTCCGCTTACAGCACTAATATTGTAAACATATAATACCACAAATTACATAATAACGTTCTTTACCTTATAAATAGTGCTAATAATTTAAACTATTACGACCAACAGGCCACGTTGTTCGCAAGGTTTAATTATTAAACCTCTCACATCCAAAGCAAGAGTTAACGGTGTGACGATGTCAATCAGCATTAAAAGTTGGCTCACTTTAACTTTTAACAGTTTAGGAAAGAACTCTAAAACCTTCCTTGCCCGATTAGTGTCAATTTATGGAAAGCCATCAATAATCATTACCGTCACACGAGATCCCATCCATGTTGCGCCGAAACCCCGCCCGGCAGGCGCACGTGTAGCCACCGGGAGTGTTAACGCATTCCTGTTGACATCTGGCTATTCCCAGGCGGCATTCATCTACATCTGAAATCACATTTTGCAATCTATGAATCTCTTGCGGTCATTTTGGGTGTTGTATTTCTGAAACCGCCAAGTTATATATTGGCTGGTAGATTTCAGATTTGTCCACATTAAATCGGTTTAGGCAAGTCATGAACGAGCGCTCGAACTTATTGCGGAATTTTAAACTCTCATTTACGAACAAAGAAGCTATACCAAAACTGATCTCTGTAGTACATTCCATTAATAAGAATTAATACCATAAATCGCCTATTGAACGCCCATGGGCTTTTAATATTAATTCGATAAAAAGAGGATGTGGGCCGCAACAAAGTTATAATTCGAATATTACTTCTGTCCAGCGTGGAAGGGGAGGGGGATGAGGCCTAATTACATTGCGGAAAATTCGGCGCTTATGCGATCATTCACGTACGTAATCTGGGTTCGGTCCAGCATTAACGCAATTATCATTTGTACAAGAATTTTAGTTAATTAATTAATTTAGTTTGCTTTATGTATGAAGCTTTTAGTTAATTTCGGTGCACAAGAGCCACGATTTAAAGGGAAGAAACATTTACTGTATGAAGCATTTAGTAAATTTCTATCAGAAAAATTACTATCTAAAATACCTTTAGGTTAGAAATCATGAAATACCTGGGGGGAGGGGGGGGGGGGAGGGGCAGTAACTAAGTAATTAACGGTGTCTACGCCGTACCTTTGCCCGGGTCAGTTAATAGGCGATTTACGTAAAAATTTTGCTTTTCAAATTTAATGGTGCAAAGAAAAGAACCACATGCAGTACAAATTCGTACTTCTCTGTGTGGCAGTGGTTACTGTTATTTACAGTTATTAAGGTGGCACTCAGTAAATTAATTAGAGCGGTCACTAGTTAAACAAAAAATGCACAAAAACTTGAGTACGTAAAGAAGAAAAAAAATTAGACGTTAGAAGTGAAAACAAAGACTTCTACTTGGCCATAAACGAAATCAATATACCAGTACAAAAACAAATATTTTTAAATAATACCACAACAAGCATAAAACAATAGAAACATGGGAAATTAATTAAATGTCCATTTAACTTTAATCATATCAAAAACCAAAACTGGTAAAAGGGGCCGCCAAGTTCCGAATGGTTCGTCCCTTCAAAGGAGTGATATCAACACACCAAAACATTCGCCAACTTAATCGCACCGCTTAATAGTTCGAAGGTTAAATGAAAACTAGACCATTGATACTTTCGGTAGCAATGTTCAAGTTTTTATTTAACGTCCGAAGTATTATTCGGTGCGATTAAGTTGGCGAATGTTTTGGTGTGTTGATATCACTCCTTTGAAGGGCCGAACCATTCGGAACTTGGCGGCCCCTTTTACCAGTTTTGGTTTTTGATATGATATCACTCCTTTTTTTTTTAAATTGTGTATTGGCTCAACTCCACTACTGTGCAGATGTGTACTATAAAGTGCCACGTCAACAAGAAATTGGTTTTCAACAATTTGCTACTACCTTTTGCCTATAGGCCGAACCATTTTTAAATAATACCACAACAAGCACAAATCAATAGAAACATGAGAAATTAATTAAATGTCCATTTAACTTTAAAAACAGTCCTGGAAAGGTATTGTAGCAGCCAAAATGTACACAATTCACGAATTTAAATTGCGATCATAAAAAAAAAGTGACACATCATAGAAGTTCTTGATCCTTATTAATATGGATAAAACTTATTATTATTACATTAAAACATGGTTATTAATATTTCTTGCAACGAGAGAACTGAATACACTAAGGATGGCCAAAGAAGGGGAAAAATAGACACAAAAAAATAGCTATTAATAATAGGCGCATAGAGATAAATTGGAATAATTTTGTTTATTTAATCTTAGTAAAGTATGCCAATTCAATCAGTAAATTTGTTGCACTTTCCAACCTATACCACACGCCATGGCTGTTTGCTGTGACGTGCATATCACGTGACTGGGCTAGTCCAATCAGACGGCTGAACAGCCGTTGGTCTCGTTCGTCATTGGCTAACTCATGGTGACGTCACGGCAAACAGCCAGTGCGCATGGTTTAGATAAGGGGGCATTTACGCAATGACTCGTCTCTGCATTCTCGCAGCTAGAAGATAGAAGCCATCTGAAATTCCAACATGGCAGCAGTGTAGCACTGCCGGCTCGTAACGAAAACAGTCAATAATATGAGTTCAGAAACGACTGGCAAAATTATTTCGTCAACAGGAGGAATTCTTTATATTAATGCAACGGATTAATACTGAAATGATGTCGGATTTAGCTAATCCAGGTAGCGTTGTTACCATGGCAATGATACCTTTACCATCGCGATTAAATTCTAGGTGCGAGAATACAGAGGCGAGTCGTTGCATAAATGGGCCCTAATGAAGCCAACACAACTATTGCGTATCACAAATGTATGCAAACCTTCACAGTTCTTCGTGTCAGGCTTGAGCTGGTAGCCAAAGTGGCAAGAGCAAATGGGTCCCCCAGGCCCATGACGACAAAGTTGTTCGCAGCCTCCATTATTTTCGATGCAACTGTTGACAATTTCCATATCGATCTCTAAACAAAAAAGTGAACAACAACAATAATTGAAGCAATTTGGACGAAACGGAATTGAATTCACGAAAAACAAAAGCAATTTAAATTCAAAGACAAACACGTCGAACTGAATATGAATTCGTTTTAGTTTTGGTTCACTTGTTAGCATAAAAACGTTGTGGTGGGCATGGGATAAAAAAAAACAAAAAAAACCATATCGCTTGAGCGTCGTTAACAAACTAAACGATCAGCCAGGCAACGCAGTTGCGTAAAAAGAAAAGTGTGCGATTGCTGTTTAAAAACTCTTTGCCATTTGGCACAACGCGTTAAAATGGCAAGAAGGCACGGAGTGAGTCGCATAATTTTTTTTCCGGAAACAGTTCAACAAAACTCGCTGCATAGCTCTCCATGCAACCCAGCAGCATCAGAAAAATTCCGTTTAATCAGACTTAAGTTACCTAACTTAACCTAACTTAACCTAACCTAACCTAACTTAACCTAACCTAATCTAACTACAACAACAACAGATCACCAATAACGCCCCATTTACACATAATCACCACTAGTGGGTACTAATTAAGTAAGTTTCATAACGAGATCCTGCCCGCCTATCTGAACTGTTCACGAAAAAAAATATGCCAGCCAGTCAATGTGAAATGGTGTCATTTCGTTGTGCCAAAGCCAGTGTTTTTTTTTAATAACACCCATTGCAGTCTATACCAAAATTCAAGATTTATTCTTGGAATCGTTCATCATCGTTCATCATTCACTGTTCGCCATCTACAGTGGGGGAGTGGGGGGGGGGGGGGGTAAGCTCCCTCAAGAGAAAACGACAACAAATTTGGTCCACACTGGGCCGGATTTTGCTTCTTGCCGCTTGTAGGCACCCACCAATACGTCACTCTTTCGGGAGTGTATTAAACGTAAAATAAACCATATACCCACCTCCCCGTCTGTGCATAAAGTTCAAACTCTTCCAGCTTCCCCACCACACACCATTGCAACACATAGTATTATTTTTCATATTCTTTCCAATCCATAGAAAAACTGGATGGCCAGTACCATGTACACTCCTGCCAGTACGAATTCAAGTTACTAAGGCAAGAAATCAGTACAACCGATAAATCGATTTCAGTTGCTCATTATTGACCTCAAAACAAACACTAGCCCCCAAATATCCGAATATTTTTACACCGGTGCCAAACCCCCCCCCCCCCGTTTCCCCGGAGTTGATACACAAACTACACCTGCATGATGCCAATCATAGGGGGAAAACCTGGGAAATTCAGGGAATTGATCAACTCTGGAAAAGTCGTGAATTTGATAAACATATACCAAAAGTCAGGGAATTTTAACATTTAGCGGAAAGTCTTTTTTTTCCTATATAAAGAATAGCTAATTCTTATTTAGCTTTTTACTTCTAAAGCTTTCATTTTATTACAGTTAAAAATATCATGTTTTTTTGTTCCATTTCTGATAAAGCAAAAACTCCTTGGTCAAAGTAATATTGGACGTGACGTGTTAAGTGCGTTTCTAGGTTTGTTTAGATTATGGCTTTCCTGCAGCTCTTTACCAACGCCAGTTAGGGCAGCGTAATTTGTGATATAGCAAAGCGATGCGATTCGATATAGTTATTGCGATTTCAGAGTAATGTGAAAAAAAAAGTTCGTTAGTCGTCTAATGTACCTCTTTCGTCCGACTAAAAAAAAAAGTCGAGAAAAACTTCAGTACTGGTCTGGAAAACATGGAAAAAATCGGGGCGTTTCATCTTGAGGTTTTTGAACGCCACCTTGAATTAGCTTAATGCTAAAATGCGGTGTTAAAATTCAGTTTGACTCAAAGGTTAAGGGGGAAACTGAACCAAAAACGTTCAAGCTTAAAGGTGTGAATTCAGCATTGCGTCCAAGTGAAGGCCATCGACGTTTGAATTCAAATTTGTGAAACTTCCATAGGCTGTGTCAGTATGGCTCAGCGGTAGGACATTGGTCTTTAATTTCAACGGTCGTGGGTTCGATTCCCCGCTCAGGCGAGTCTGACATACAAGTCCAAAAGGCAACGTCAATAGGGCTGCATCCGTATATTTATTTGAATTCAAAGGTTGTCGATTCAACCACGTTCAGCCAGTCTGCTATCCAAGTAAGGGCGCGTTTACGCAACCACTCGCTTTTAAATCACCTCAAATTCCAACATGGAGGCGATTTTATGTGTGCCGCCTCGCAACGAAAACAGGAAATAACATGAGTTCAGAAGCGTTTGGGAAAATTGTTTCGTCATGAGGAATTCTTTATCTTATTGGCACGGATTATAAGAGTGCAAGTATTTACTCAAACGATGTCGGATTTAGCTAATCCATTTAGCGTTGTTACCATGGCAATGTGACCTTTGCCATCGCGATTGAGTTCTAGCTACGAGAATGCAAAGGCGAGTCGCTGCGTAAACGCGCCCTAACACGGGCAACGGAAACTTTCTGACCTGAATATTAATTTATTAAGAAATGGGGAAAGGTGTGGAGTCAGAGGTGTAACGCTAATCTAACGAGGATTAAAATGCAATATCAAACTACATTAGGTGTCTGAAGACGTCCACGTTGGCGGAAGAAACGTTACGTCCTCTATCTACTATCTATTAACGTGATGTGGTTTTCATGTCCTCAAAGACTGAAGTAACTGAATGAGTAGTATGAATGAGTAAACAGGGCCTGACAAACCAATGAACACGGCAATTCACTGAGTGTTTGTTGTTGTTTGTTTTTAGGGAGAACGAACCCAAACTGGGTTATCTGCCGCACGATGATGAGAGGGACAATTTAGCTGGTCAAAGAGAAGAAACTGAGTGAAGGGGAAAGCTTTACAAATTCATAAAGTTTACTTGGGGAGCGTTGCTGGTGATGCAAATTTATACTTAAGAACTCGCTGAAAAGTGGAACTGGGCAGGAAATGAGAATGGATTGAGTCAACTTGTTGCGAAAAGATTCACGTTTAAATTTTAGCATCTTTATCCTCTTGATTATGTACGAGAGTGGTGCTTTTTTGATATGGATAAAAACAGATGCAAACCTATCTCCGTTGCCTTTTGGACCTATCTTTTTTAATTTTTTAATTTTTTTTTTTAATTTTTGACGAGCCTTGTGTCAGCCGAAGCAATCACTGCTTGTATGGCTGAACCGGCTCAATTTTGAACATTACCAGATTTTTTTTTTAGAGAAGAAGAAATCTGGTAAAGGGAGGTGTCGGCTCGGGGATTCGATCCGGGAAACCTCCGATCATCGTCGGGGCCGAAAGATTGTCCAGAATTAGCCAGAATACACCCCACAGCAACTGAAGGAGGATGGTAGCCTCTCACGCTACCCAGGCCGGCAGTCCTGGTGGGGACTTTGCCAAGGTCCCCTTTCCAGGGGTTCGACCAGATCCGCAAACCTCCAGCAACCAGGCTGAGCTCTCTCACCGCTTAGCCACGATGACCCACTAATCCAACTGATTTGGCTTTTTGTCCTGTTTATTTTGATTTGGATGGCATTTCTGTCGTTCCCCAACGAAGAGTGGTTTGGCACACTGAGGGCTTCGATAAACAAAAGTGCCCGGGCCGATTCCTTCTAGTCCTCTGTTTCCGTTGGCCGCTGTCTTTTTTTCTACTCTTATCGGAGAGAAGGTAAGAAGAACTCGGGATGTAGTTAGGCGAAGACGGGGTCAGTAATTGACAATTTGGCCGTACTGTTCCCCGATGGAAGAGGGCTGCATTTATTATTATTTTCTTTACGTTGTCAGTAAAGATACTTGCAGCCTTAATAATTACTGATACACACAGTGGTATATGCTGTTTTTGCTGCATTCAGTAAAGCCTTAAACATATGGTAAATGATTTTTATTTGGGTTCATGTAGAAAATTCGGAAAGAAAGTCTTAGAATAGGAAAAAGTCTTAAAACGACGTAGGCCTACCCATCACTATTTTTATACAGGGTGTTTGGAAATTGATGTCAAAAATTTTCAGGGCTTAATTTTACCATGAAAACAAGTTAAAAATTCCTAATAAACATGGGTCCAATTCTGCTTCTTTTGTAATTAAACCTTGCCGAAGGTAACGAACTTTTGAAATTATTACAGTCGTGGTAGACGGAGTCACGAATTCCAAACATAATGAACACTGATTTTTTTAATAAACAGTGAATAATGATAACAAAAACTATCTGGAAAGACCTCCCTTCCAGAACGTTACAACATTTAGTAAAGGAAAAAAAAACATATTTCTTTGCATTTGAATACAACCAAAAAATAAACATTTAAGAGACTGTACACAAATGACATCACCCTAAATTTGCCCTTTTTTACTGCCATCCCCATGTTACAGCTCCCTAGAAAATTGCAACCCCACAGAAAATGAAGTCATAAAAACACCTCACGCCCGCCCCGGCCCCCCCCCCCCCGTCCATCTCTTGTTTCCGATGAAGTAGAAGACCGGCTAAGTCCCACACAGGGTCAAAGTGTCGGGGCTCAAAAACTGGTCGTGTAAACTGATAACCCCCCTTTTTACCTCGGTTGGTAGTCTGATTATCTGTGACATCACAAAATTAGGGACCCCCCCCCCGCCTCTTCACACTGGCAAACCCACGAAAACAAGTAAAAAATTCTTCGTAAGCTTGAGTCCAAATTTGCTTCGTTTTGGAATTACACCCTACCTAATGTAACCAACTTTTGAGGTTTATTACAATTATGGTGAACGGAATCACAAAATGCAAATAAAATTACAATTAATTTAATTGAATAAAACAACAATAATAATGAAGATCTATCTGTAGACAGAACATTTAGTGATGAAAAACAATTCTTGTGATAAAAAATCTTTTTGGGTGAGATTCAAAACACTTAAAAAAAAAAACAGCAGATTCTGGAAGGGAGGTCTTTCCAGAAGAGTTTTTATTATCATGACTGGTTATTTAATAAATCAGTGGTCATCATGTTTGGAATTCGTGATTCCGTCTACCACAACTGTAATAATTTCAAACTAGCTGTACCCCCGGCGTAACATACGCCGGTCTAGCCGGTTCCCGCATACCTGAGCGAAATACTGTAGTGGGCAGTATGGAACAAACGCCTCCGAACCCCTCTGCGACCTATCCAGTTGTATTGTCTGATTTTCCCCCATCCTCCCCCCCCCCCCCCCGAACCCCTTTCTCGGTCGCTCGCCCTCTTTCATTATAGTGCATAATAATGATGAATTTGCTTGCCCAACCTAAGCGTATTAGCCTAGAAGTTCGTTACTTATGGCAAGGTCTAATTCCAAAACGAAGCAGAATTGGACCCATGTTTATTAGGAATATTTTACTTTTTTTCAAGGTAGAATTACGCCCTGAAAATTTTTGACACAAATTTCCAAACACCCTGTATATCAAAGAATTACGTGGGATTGCCTATAGGACATTCCACAAGAAGCAAGTAGCTGGTTTGCATGTGCGATGGCATGTATCTTCCCGATATTCTTCCAATGTTCTCTCCTTGCAAAAACGGCCTTTTTATTTAGTTTTTTACCCGTGTGAGTTCGTGAAGTCTCGACGTAACCAAACGATTCTATCTTCCCGTTCTGTGAGTGCCGAGTTCCGTTGACGTGTTGAGACAATATGCGGCACCATGTTGATTTCGAAAAGTTTGGCAAATCGGAAATACTGTTTCCGCAGCACTCTGGCTGAGCAAATTCGATTGTTAGCACCCTATATTTTATAATCCGCAAAAACTTAAATGTACATTCCTCCCGGTTGGCTTTCCTGTATGGCTAAGTTTTGCAACAGTTCTTGAGACGCATGTAAATGTTGCAAATGTTGTTTCCAATTTTTTCCCCTCGTCAGAAATAGTTTTTCTACCTTCACTATAACCTATGTAAATGTTGCAAGGGTTATTTGGCGCAGGGTGCTCGAATATATAGTGAGAGGGGGTGTCCTTTTAAGGTTAATTTTTCAAAGTTCTAAATGCATCTGTGGAAATTCGTACGGTCGACGTTAATGAGTCTTTGCCTCATAAAGGTACTTTAAACGGGCTATTTTCTCTGAGTTGCTGCACAGTGCACACTCTTTGGCACGAGTTTGTGAGTTCCTGGATTATAATCGTGGAATATGCCATCATACAAAAAAACCCTAAGGGTCAAGGCACCCATCAAGTTCTCACCGTAGAAAATAGTGGTATCAGAGCCAAAACGGCTGCCACCAAGTTTTGAGATCCGAACCGTGATCACTCAAGCTTAACTGACAATCACTGTGATTGAGTGATCACGGTTGGGGCAGAAAACTTGGTGGCAGCCATTTTGGCTCCGATATCACTACTTTCTATGGCGAAAACTCGATGGGTCCCTTTACTCTTATGGAGTTTTCGTATGATATCACCCCTTTTGGTTGTTTTATGGTTTTGCTTTATGTTAGTATTGATTGTGAGCTCCTTATGAAAATGGAGTATACCAAACTTTAGCAAAACCGTGTCACAAAGTTAAAAACATGCCGTATACGTGGTGCAACAGTGCTGCTCGCAGGAACCCTAACCCAAGACAGCTTTGAATTTAAATCGTTTTATTATTACACTTGCCAAATCGCTCGCTCGCTCCGCTGTACTGCGACACCAAACCCCAATTTTATTATTGTAATAATTTTTATTGTGAAAACGAAATGTCGTTCTTATCACAACATTCTCCTCAATAACACTGCAAAAACAACAAAAACAAAAACAACCAGCTTTTATTCCACTTTATTGTGAACAAGACATTTTACGGTAGAAAAACTTATTGTTTACCGAGCTGCTTTTATTTGCTCTCTCCGCTGCAAAACAATTCAGACATTAAAAAAAAAAATACGAAACGGAAGAACCAATTTCGGGGAATACGACCGCTGTTTTCCCTACTAAGTGCCTCTGGCTGTCCACGCCAAAGTTTTCAGAGGATTAAAGTTTTCAGAGGATTATAGTTCCGTGTGCTGTGCCCAGCCGTCGTGGTGTGCACTATCGTATGAAAACCCGGCACCAGTCTACTATGAAGCCCGCGTATATATTTTACGCTACACTCTGGGTGTGTGTGAGTGTGTGGGGGGGGGGGG
>JAHWFP010250389.1:12250-55897 GCA_023313725.1 Lithobius niger
TTATTGTGACAATTGTGACACACGGGTGGGGATTATTTCCAAAATGTGACGTCACATTCTTGCATCACATTTTTGCGTTCACATCATCTTAATTTTTTGGCGTATCATTAAATGTTTAACTCAAAAAATTGTTGGGAGCATTGTGGGCTTCTTCCCTGCAATGCTCCACTCACAGTAAAGCTTCATTCTACCTGGCTGAGCGTAGTTGGCTAAGTAAAGTACTTTGATATATTACATCGGGGGTAAGGAGGGGGGGGGAGTGATTGCAGAAGTGTGACATAATTATTAGTAGGGTGCTTTAAGCTTTGTGATAGTTGTGGCAAAGGAGTGGGGGTGTTTTATGATAGGACAAAAAGCGTGACGTAATATGTGGACGGCCCCAGAAGCATCGGCTTGGCTTTGCAGAGAAACGGAAGCGACGTCACCTAAAAACATCCATTTTATACCATTCACATTAATAATATTACCTACTAGCATCGTACCCGGCTTTGCCCGGGGATTTGTTTGACCCGTGGTTGTTTCCCAGTATTTGCTCGGTACTGCCTGATCATTCACTGCAACAGTCAAGTTTTTTGTGTGTAACACTCCCCTTTCCGTCAATCGTCTCCCTCCGCAAAGCAATATCGTAATCAAATAGTGGCTCTAACATAAGCACTGCCCCACCATTCCCCATTGAGGCCCCTCTCCACTCCCATTAGCGTGTGAACATGACGTCATTTAAGACATGCCTTTGCGAGGACCACGCAGAGCAAATTGTTATTCGAGGCAACAATATGCCAATTTCAACTTCTTTTCAGGGCAACAACGTCCCAGTTTCAACTTCAAGCCTAAACCTCACCCTAAACCTCACCCTAAACTTCAGCGCCTAAACCTCGCCCTTTGTGGCACAATCAATTTTTATTCTTGTATTTGTCGATCTTTGTACTTTCACGTGCTACAATAAAGTTTATTATTATTATTTTTAAGCCAAAGAATTGACACACTCGCACGTTTTCATTGTTCCCCTTCCGGGGGTCGTCGTTGCGGTTGCTTCATTTCTGCTATGAGACTTTGGTTTATAATGTAAGATGACCACAAATCTAAATTAGTGGAAATTATTGTTTTATTTTTTACAAATGAATTTTGCTAACCGTTTTAATGAGAAGACAAAATTTTCCTCTGTTCTCAGTTAGTTTTTGAGATATTTCACGAGTTGGTCGAGGTAAGGCTAAGAGGAAATAGAATTTTTCGTCCGATAGATAAGGGCACCACGTTCTACATGAACAGATAGCGTCTCGCCTAAAATGGAAACAAACGTTTTCACGTCTTTCCCAACGGAGTCGTTTTATGGCTTTTACACTAGAAGACACGTCAGGCAAACCATGCACGTAATCCAAAGGAAGCCTAACGGCCTGCGAGTTCTCGACCATCGTCATATAACTTTACCTCAAAAACAGGAATTGGAAGATGTCCCAATACTACTGCGAGCAGCAATGAAAACATTTTAAATTTAAGAAATAAAATAAAATCATGGAAGCAAGCACTTTTAGTAATGATATTATGTTGTGCGATGCACCCCCTCCTCCCCTCCAAAAAATACGTACTCAGGTTATAGGGCAGTGACACGACGTAGCATTATTGTATACTAGCTGTACCCCCGGCGTAACATACGCCGGCTAGCTGGTTCCCGCATACCTGAGCGTAACACTGTAGTGACCCCGGTTTCCCCTATTGTGTGGTCTGAATATCCCCATCTCTGCTCCCTCTGATTTGTGTTATGGAAGTAAATGTTTATTTTCAATGGAGGACGTTTCTCTGTTCTGATACCAATCCCAACAAATCCAACAACGGTTGTGCATGCAGTGAATGTTACTCAACCAACTTTGAAACTCTTCCAAGTCGGCTCTTAAGAACTAGCTTTATTAATGCAATATGTCGATTGTTACAGGCCACATCTGTTTGTTTGACATTGTCGGTTGCTCGCCCTCTTTTATTATACACCCTCTTTCGTTGCAGTGCATAATAATGACGAATTTGCTTGCCCAACCTAAGCGTATTATATATATACTAGTGGAGTCGCTCGCTTCGCTCGCTCATTCCGCATCGTCTCGCTCCCCTCCCCCTCCCTCCCGTATCGCTCCACCCCCCAGCTACTTTCTAAGCGGACCTAATTTGCCGTTCCGTCGGTAGATGGCATCGTATGTCCTGCTGGCTGAGCTGCAGATGCAGATGACTGCTTCGTATGTCCTGCTTGCTGCTGCTGCTGGCTGCCTTGCGGATTTTGTGTAATTATATATATAGATAACTACATGGTGGAGCCAGTTACTGGGTTAGCTGCATGGTGCACTGGTGGGGGAAAAGAAGAGAGTCTTACTGAAGCCAATGCTATTAGACTGGATTTCTTAGGCCTAAAACGCGCGATTTTTGTCGATTTGTAGGCAGTTGCTGACATTTTTAAGCAAGTGGAAGTTTTATTTTCCAATTACAACCTAAGCAGCATAAGGGATTGGAGAAAACAACGGTTTTTTAAGCCTACGAAATCCACTCTCAAGTACTGGCTTGACTAGAAGTGCCATTTTAACCCACAATTCCAATCTAGTGCCCCTTACAGGTATCTCTCTTGTAGCCAATATGACGTCACTTGACGTTGCTCTATATCAATATACAATACAAATACAATAGACGGTGGACGCCACCACTTTTTTTTTGAACTGTACAAAGCATTTTTAAGCCATGTTCTTGAATACTGCTCGCAAGTTGCTCGGCCCTTTTATCAAATAAACTTGAACATTGCCTTCAGGGTCGCTAACTAAATGGCGCTTTGCTGTGAGGAAACTACTTTACGAACGACAACTTGATTGACTTGGACTTACATGAGTTCATACTTGGTTTCTCTGTGTCATCCGTTCTTCTTCTATGGAAATGTGTAACTCTCTATTTGTTTTTAAATTTTTACGAGTTAATTACTGTGTTGGTGGTGGACGGGGAGGAGGTACCTTCAATGTTCAGCAGACTGGCGCCTCGTAATTTCCATTCTAGTATATTCGGTCCTGCAATACGTACAATTAACCTTCATTTTATTGTTACATAGCTCCCTTACAACAAGGGGTTCAAAAGGTTTGGTACGAGCGTTCACCGCTTCCGGTCATCCGCCCCATGAAGCTCTAAGCCCCTATTGTCTGCAGCACCCAGATTGGCTGGTGGTCACCCGCTCAAGCTTCAATTGGGCCTTGCTACAATAATCCTCTTTACAACAATGAAGTTCATCAGGTTTCTCAACGAACAATGCATGCAAAAATGATTGAATGTAATGCTGTTTCTAATATTTATCTATCTCTATATATAATACGCTTAGGTTGCGCAAGCAAATTCATCATTATGAATTATGCACTACAATGAAAGAGGGCGAGCGACCGACAATGTCAAACAAACGGGTGTGGCCTGTAACAATCAGTAACAATCGAAATATTGCTTTAATAATGCTACCTCTTAGAGCAGACTTGAAGAGTTTCAAAGTTGGTTCAGTAACAATCACTGCATGCACGACCGTTGTTGGATTTATTGCGCTTGGTGTCAGAACGGAGAAACGGGCAATTGAGGGTTCTCCATTGAAAAAAAACAAATCAGCAGGGGAACAAATGGAGGGGGAGCAGGGACCATACAACTGGGTAGGCCGCAGGAGGGTTCTGAGGAGGAAGCACGGGGCAGCCTTTTCATTCCATACTGCCCACTACAGTATTTCGCTCAGGTATGCGGGAACCGGCTAGACCGGCTTATGTTATGCTGGGGGTACAGCTAGTTAAAATGGTTTTATTTCCAAAGAGGTCAAAATTTTTAAAGATGGCATGCAGTATAGACTCACTGAAACAGGAATGTTCGTCATTTCCTAGTTGGTAGTTCTGATGACACATGCACACATACGATCCTGGTGTGTTGTGACAGACATGAGGGCAAGGAGAATCAATTTCGCACTCGTCGATATCTGTGGAAGAAAAAAACATAACCATTACTTAACCACGACTAACTTATAACGAGCTTCATGCATTTTTTTTTAACATTAAAGTTTTTCCATTGAAAGTACAGTACCATAGAGAGACGTGTAAAGGAGAAGCCCCTTTTATGATGGAAGGGGCACTTTTGTGTTTTTGTAGGTAAATTAATCGCTCGAACTAACTATTTTATTTTGCAATATGTTTATTTATTATGCAGACCGTACAAAAGTGATTAAAGGGAAAGAAATGCTTGCGTTCAAATTGTAGCATGTAAAAGATCCTAGGTATTTCCTAGCAAATTAGTCTCTCCCCGTCCAGAGATAACATTAGCAGTTGAAAAGGACGTTAATGCGACAATTTTCCTTTTTTGTTTGTCCGAATGGTGTGTTTTTGTGAGTAAATTCATAGCCAATGCTTTGTAAATACATAGCCTAAGCTTTGTTTTGCAATATGTTCATTCAAAACTGCAGTATGTACAGCAGGGCGTACAGCAGAAGCCTGTTTTATATTGGAAGCTGGAGAGTTTGTGCTTTTGTACGTAAATAAGCCGTGAGTACAGTGCATGCCGGGCTGTACAAAGGAGAAGCCTGTTTTATGCTGGAAGGGGGAGATTTGATGTTTTGTGACTGAGTACGTAAACCATAACTACAGCACATGCAAGGGTGTGTAAAGGAGAAGCCTGTGTTACGTTAGAAGGACGAGCTTTTGCGGTTTCTGAGCAATTAAACCGTATATGCATTGATGTGTACAGGAGATGCCTTATTTATGTTGGAAGGGGGAGCTTTTGAGTTTCGTGAGTAAATTAACCGTGAGTACAGTATTCGCACAGATGTGCAAAGGAGAAGCCTGTTTTATGCTGGAAGGGGGAACTTTGATGTTTTGTGACCGTCACTAATTAAACCATAAGATGCGCAAGGGTGTGTAAAGGAGAAGCCTGTGCTACGTTAGAAGGGGGAGCGTTTGTGGTTACTAAGCATTAAACGGTATGTACATCATATGCACGGATGTGTAAAGGAGAAGCCTTCTTTATGTTGGAATGGGAAGCTTTTGTGTTTCGTGAGTAAATTAACCGTGAGTACAATTCAAAATAGAGGCCTGTTTTATGTTCAAAACGGAACTTTGATGTTTTGTGACTGTGAGTTAGTAAACCAAGAGTACAGCATGTGCAAGGGTTTGTAAAGGAGAAGCCTCTGTTATGTAGGAAGGGGAAGCTTTTGTACTTTCTGAGCAATTAAACCGTATATGCACTGATGTGTAAAGGAGAAGCCTTATTTATGTTGGAAGGGGCAGCTTCTGTGTTTTGTGAGTAAATAAACCGAGAGTACAATATATACAGGCGTGGGTAAAGAGAAACGTTTTATGTTGGAAGGAGAAACGGATGGTCAGCCTTTTCCACCTGCATGGTCAATTATGCTGATAAACTCAAGGTACGTTCTGTTCTGTTCATAGAGTAGGCCTTAATGTAGTATTGTTACAAGGCCAGTAGCCTAGTTATTAATGAAGTAACATACTACAATAGCGAAAAAGATAATACATTAAAAATAGCCAAGATACTGTAAGCCTTTATTGGGGCTTTATATTTCACTGAGAACCAACAACCTTCCGATCACAACTGGGACGAATCCGTTTTTGGTTCGAGTTCGCTGGTTAGTATCCCGCTTACGTCATCTCAACGAAAAATGACTCAATATTGAAGCTTGCTGATTTTTAGCTCTCTTTAAAGCATTATTTTCACTGTTGTGCCATTGTGTTTCTACAGTAGCACAACTCCGTATAATCCACAGTGATTTGTGTTTATTGTTGAGTTAGCATTGCTGGAAAGATTACATTATAACCTTTCAGAAAAGCCTAATCATGCCCATCTAGGGTAATTAGATAGCTCATAAGAGCACTTTCAAATCGAAAACCATCATACTCATTCACCGCTATGCTATTATAACAACACATAGTATCTCTATTAATCTATGACTGTAAACACGTAATACAACAGCCCGTCAGAGGGCTGGTATCGTAAAAAAGGTATTAACTTCAGGTGGCACAAAGGCCCTTGTTTGGGCCTTCAATGTTTGTATTAGGCTATGGTTGAACTACGCAAGCCCCGTCTGGTCCCCTCACAGCTATTGGGTGACATTCAGTCCATGGCATCTGTGCAGCATTTTTTTTCACAAATTAACTAAATGAGTTCCTTGAATTATAACAGTTAGCTGCCGACCTTTCCTTGACATTCTCCTTATTGCACGGCCTTGTGGATTTTGGCTACTCCTTTTCATTTGCGGTACGATCAGGGAAACGAACTTGCCGCCACTCTTTGAAACATGGAAAAAATGGAGCAAATAGACACTGTGGTACGTTTTTCTTGCAAACTGGGTTGTAAATCCCTGGAACAGTCTTCCGGATCAGGTTGTGTGTGCTCAAAGCCAAGAAATCTTGAAGCGTTCCCTACGAAACTGTGACCTTTCAAAATGCATGCAAAGATTTTTGTAGGTTTATTTATTAACCAGGCAACTTGCGTGGTTGGGTTGCTTCACCCCTCCCCCTCCTCAGATACGGGTCCTCTTGGTGCCGTTCCGCATATTAAATCGCATAGTTTTTTTTATGTTAGTTGGTTTTCAACGGCCCATGTGGTCCCTTCCACTCCAGTTGCAAACTTATTTATTATTAACAACAGCAATATTTCCTCCACCTAATGAAGTCTTGCTAACGGAGGAAATTAGTCCACTGCCTGATGAAATTCGTAAATTTTTCTTAATGTTGTTTTAGCGTTGCTGTTGTTATGATAGGTAAGGTTAGGGCATGTCAGTAGAAGGCAACTGACATGCCCTAACCTTACCGATCATAACAACAGCAACGCTAAACAAAATTATGAAAAAAACACACTATGAGCTATCTAATTACCCTAGATGGGCATGATTAGGCTTTTCTGAAAGGGTATGATGTATTCTTTCCAGCAATGCTAACTCAACAATAAACACAAATCACTTTGAATTATACGGAGTAGAAACACAATGGCACAACAGTGAAAATAATGCATTAAAAAGACCTAAGAATCAGCAAGCCTCAAGATGACGTAAGCGGGATTCTAACCAGCAAACTCGAACCAAAAACGGATTCGTTCCAGTTGTGATCAGGAGTTTGTTGGCTCTCAGTGAAATATAAATCCCCAATAAAGGCTTACAGCAACTTAGCTATTTTTAATGTATTATGATTTTCGCTATTGTAGTATGTTACTTCATTAGTAACTAGGCTACTGGCCTTGTAACAATACTACATTAAGGCCTACGACAACTAGAAAATAGTGGGGAAAATAGTAGTGGACATAATACATAAAGTGTGCATGTACATGTCGGAGAGACATGGTGTTTGCTGAATCAATCCGAAATTAAAAAAAAATCGGGATGTTTTCACGATTATCATTACTGGAACACATACAAAATCTTTACCTTTTACAAACAAATGTTTTAACGGAAACAGAAAAAAACAAATTTATAAATTTGGGGCACCCATGCAAAATCTTCCTGTCCAATTATAATTAAATAATAATAATATAATTATAAAGAATACCTAATAATAAATAATTTATATTTTATAATTATCATATCACATTTATTTGTAATATTTATTACTTATAATATGCATTTATTATATAATAAATAATTTATAAATTTATAGATTAATTATAAATAATAAATAATATAAAAGAAAAATGAACAATCCACAGCGTTACATTAAAAAAAAATGGGGCTTCAGTTGATTTTCATGCAGTTGTTGTTAAAAAGAATTCCTGAATTATTTGATAAGGTCGTGGTTTGTTGAAAAAAAATCACGACTTTAGTGATACAAAAAGACTGAAAAAAGATCATGACTTATAAAAAATATTAGGAAATGCTTAGAAGATATCCTGACATAGATGCAGTCACTCTGTACTTTTATACAATCAGTTAAAGACGGGAAAGCCTCACAAGCAATAACTAAATTAATAAACAAAAACGGAACGTTAAATGTTTAGAGTAAGGGTCTAAATGTCAAAACCTAGAAGGAACACGGACAAGCTTTGACAGTAAGGGTCTAGGTATAAAATTTTGTAAGAGGCTGGTAAGCATTAGACCCTTACTACCCGGCGGTTAGCTTAGGTCTACTCTATTCGGACAGAATGTGTATGAACGGTTGTATCAGGTTTCTTTGTTCTTAGAATATTGTTATAGAACTTTAAGAACACAATTTTCTTGTGAAGTTTGGCATTTTGTCTTTTGATGCTTTAGAATTTTTTATTATATTTCGTAGATTTACGGTGGAGGATAACCAGTAATGCTCTCTGCTGAGAATACCCTACCATGTTACTAAATGGACAAATAGTTTTCAACATAAAACAAAGCAGCAAACGTATACCAACCACTGGATCATCACATGGGTCTTTGTAGGAAAATTTCCAGTTTTTCGTCAAAATGTATTTATTTCTGACCACCGGGTAGTAAGGGTCTAATGCTTACCAGCCTCTTACAAAATTTTATACCTAGACCCTTACTGTCAAAGCTTGTCCGTGTTCCTTCTAGGTTTTGACTTTTACACCCTTACTCTAAACATTTAACGTTCCGTTTTTGTTTATTAATTCGTGTTACTTTTAGAATTGCAGCTAAACTGTAAAACAGTGCAGTTGACGGTCCAAATTGAAAGTTTAACACAGAAACCCTAGGCTGACTCTTACTAACACTGTTAATAATTGAAACAAATCCTTTAATCTTCAGGTTTGCAGCTGGCGTTTGCAAATTGGCATTGTTGCATAATAACAATGTTTAAAACAATGTAAAACAATCAATCTGGTCGTTTAGAGCTCCATAACCCCTGAACCACTTGACCAATTAGAAAATGCCTTATGGAAAGGGCACATCTACAGAGCAATACCTGTAAGATGAGCTAAGAACCAGATTCATAGGACAAATGGTTTGACCTGTAGAGAGGACAGACGAAAGTATCCCCAGAACAACAACATCATCATCATCATCAAGAAGAAGCAGAACAAGAAGTTGTCTATTTGGCCCCTCTCTGTATCTCGGGTTTGGCTGGACCGAATTTCACAATTTTTGGACTGTAGAGAGGCCTTGACTAGTCGAGGCTGGATTCCAAATTTGGTTTTAAAATGTTGACTTTTGACGGCGTTATAAGCTCTCAAAGTTAAGAGTTTAACACAGAGACCCTAGGCTGACCCTTACTAACACTGGCTATCGCCAGTGTTAATACAGATGCAAAACTATTTACGTTGCCTTTTGGACTTATATGTCAGACTGCTGAGCGGGGAATCGACCCAGGAACCAAAGGCCAAGGTCTTACCGCTGAGCCAGACTGACGGCCATGTCAGGCTGGCTCAGCGGTAGGACCTTCGCCTTTGGTTCCAAAGGTCCTGGGTTCGATTCCCCGCTCAGGCAGTCTGACATATAAGTCCAAAAGGCAATGTAAATAGGTTTGCATATGTATTTAGTTTATACAATCAAGTACTTGACATTAAAAACGAACTGTCAATTTTTACCTTCACATTTTTTGCCATCCCATCCCAGCTGAAATCCGTTGAGACATTTGCATTTGGCCTGACCCTTTACCGTTTCGCACATGTGAGAACATCCTCCATTGTTGGGAGTGCACGCGTTAATTTCTGGAACAAAAAATTATTGTTATTTTTTGTAGGACAAAAGATCAAGGAACAATATTGCAGACGAGGCAGATGCAGTGACGCACCTATCAAATTTATTTATTTTTTGGCGGGGGGGGGGGGGGGCGAAGGGGTGGAAAAATTTTATATTCCAATATGGGGGTCCGAGAATTCCAGTTTCTAAGGAGAAGGAAGGGGGACGTGTCCATGAAAGTAGTACCGCATGTTTCATTTCTCGTTCTGAGTCATAACCCCCCCCGTGCGCCCAAATATGGAATGACTGATCGTAAATATTTTCTGGGATAACCCACGTTAAAAATACGCTGAATACGTACAAATAGGTCCAAAAAATTACAACTAGTGCTAAGAGATTCAAGGTTCGTACTCGCAGGTACACTTTAAAATTCCAGGACTTTTCCACGATTTTTCAAGGCACTGGAGTTGTCAATGAAAATTCAAGAACCGTAAATGAGTAAATAACAGAAAATGAGAAAGGTGAAAGACAAATTCGTGAAATGTGGACTTTTATCAACACTGTGGCGAGAGTTTTCTTCTGTCAAATGACTGGTGAAACGCATTAATACTGGCGCTGCAATCGCTAGGCCACAATTAGTTTTTTTTTAATGTTATTTTGTCGTTTGTTATATTATTTAACACAATGTTGCACTCATTTTGACACGTAAAACAGAAACACGATTTTCTGTTACGGGAATTTCCAGAACTATTCCAGGACTTGAGGCATTATTAGAATTTTTCAGGCAATTTTCTAGGCCTGGAATTTTATTTTTATTTTCCAGAACATTTCCAGGTTTTCAAGGCCCCGTACGAACCCTGCACGATATTAGTTCAGACATAAGGCACCTCCGCGAATCCAGGTATCGGGGTTCGGCTGTTCTTCATGCAGTTCTCGTTAAAAAAATTTCTGACAATTTTAAAGGTCATGGGGGGTTCCCCCACGACCTTTCATTTCTTTCGTTTCTACCCCAGATTCAGTATCTGGAATAGAAATCGCGTATTTCGCCTCCTGGCTCGACGCCAAGTTCACACGCCTGCCCGAAAGTTGACGCCGTTTATCAATGCTTTGGCAAAATGAGATTCTGGTGACGCTGAATCAACTCGCCCGGGTCCGGGAAACGAAACCCACATCTTCTATCCCAGACGACCTTGTGACAAAGCATGGAATATGAAGCGATAGCTACAATATGGACACTCCCACGTCAAACTGACGTATACGCGGTTGTTAGCTCATGTAGAACTGGACCGTCATAAGAACGAACGGAGGAGTCCAACTCTGCGCCCACATTAAGGAGGGAAGGTGGAAAGCCAGTATAGTAATGAAAGTAGCACTACACCTTTTACCTTACCAGCTTTCTACCTGCCCACTCTAATGTGGCGTCAGAGTTGGTTTCTCCCGTTTGCTCTTACAACAGTCCAGCTCTATTACTAAACATAAATGCGTTTCTGCTGCTAAACCAGTCGTACGTACGTACCTTGGCAAGACTGACCATCACCCAGCAGCTTGTAACCCGGTCGGCAACGGCACGTAATCCTTGGGGTGCTGTCGTCGCAAATATGCTCGCAGTTTCCGTTGTTGACACTACACCGCTTAAATTCTGGGGGAGAAGCGAAAAAAAGGAAATAAAAAAAAAAGAAGAAAAAAACTCCCATACAAACAACGTTTGTGTAAATATTTTAACAAATCTGAGCCAAAGGGGTACGCATAAATTGTCAAATTATTCATTCACGGCTTACCAAGGCATGACCGTCCATCGGCGTGTAGTTTTTGTCCAGGTAAGCATTCGCATGTATAGCTGCCTAGGGTGTTACGACACTTCTGCTGGCATCCGCCATTATGATTTTTACATTCGTCCACGTCTGAAAAGTACATGAAACAAAACACGTAAATAATTTACACATGTCAGAAAATCTGCAGAGGGATGAACAGGAGGGGGAGAAGCGCAAATGGATGGATTTTGGACTCTCACAACGAGACGGCTGTATTTTTTTTAACAGTAGACTGAGGAATTGCCAACTGTTGGAAAATCGTACGTATGGGACCATTCACAAAGTACGTCACGCTCCAAAAGGAGTAAGGGCGGGGGAGAGTGGGGGGGTCAGTTCAGTGTAATAAAACGTGACATAGAGGAGGGGGTTGGGGCTGTAAAAATGTGACGTCACACGTTTATATTTCCATATACCTTCTCCCCATTTCGAGAAGAGAAGGGCACCGGAAATGTGCTCGTGTTCATGTCGATTGTAGCTAGTGAAAGATCCTAGGTACTTTCTAGCAAAATTGTCCCTCTCCGTCCCGAGATAATCTTAGCTGTTAAAAAGGACGTTAATTCGACTATTTCACTTGCCTCTTATTTTATTTGTGGCTTATCATTTTTAACTGGCTCTTGACAGACATAATAAACTGTTTTAAGAGTTTCGTACAGGCCCACAAAATTGCATTTCCACAAAAAAAAATTTTGGAAGGGGGGGGATGGGTAGTAAGAACACTGTGGCATACTTTTTCGGGGGTACGAGTAGGTGTGACAAAATGTGACATGGGAGAGGGAGGGGGTCAAAATTGGCCAAAAAAAGCCTGACACACTTTATGAATAGTCCCTATCTAAAGCCCGTATTCTAAAACGCACCTAAAGTTTCAAAGAATCCTTGAAGTCGCTCAAAATTAGATAAGTATGCGCAGAACGAGAAACCGCATTTAAATTTGGACGTTAGCGTAACGAATTTGGCTGTGAGAGCCGCCCAAACCGATTTGAAGGCTTCATAGGAGTTGAAGGTTTGTCAAGGTGAGGATCGGAACATGGGCCGTCGGTCAGAGTCCCTTAATACAAGGCCGTCTCCACAAATGCCTTCACAATGCTTCGAAAAATTTCGAATCGACTACCTTTCCTAAGCAACACCATCTGTTGGCTAACTTGGAAATCATGCCAGTTTTTGTTTCTGGCTGTGCTGAGAACAAAAGGTCGTTTCAGAAACGTCAAAAAACGTCACCCAAATTATTTAAAGCACAGAATGCAAAGTGGGAGGTTTGTTAGGTGGCGCCATCTCTCCATGTGCACAGTGAAATAATTGTAAGACTGACAAGGTTTCCAAAGTCTGTCAACAGATGGGAATGTACAACAAAGCTCGTTGACGTTATGTTTCCGGACTGTTGCGGTAGGTTCTGCTGAGACTGCCTTTCATTCAGTAGAGGGGGTTTTGGCTGAAACGACCTTTAATCAAAGGAATTTGACTGAAGCGGGCTTTCATTCAGGATGTTATCATGGCCCTGTGGCTGAAACGGCCTGTAATTCAAAGCAGTTTGGTTGCGACGTCCTTTCACTCAGAGGATATGGCTGAGACGTCCATTCAAAGGATTTGACTGAAACGTCCTTTCATTCAAATGATTTGGCTAAGACGCCCTTTCTTTGAATTCTTTCAAAGGATTTGGCTAAGACGTCCTTTTATTCAGAGAATAGGGCTGAGACGTCCTTTCATTCAAAGGATTTGACTGAAACGTCCTTTCATTCAAAGGACTTGGCTGAGACGTCCTTTCTTCAAAGGATTTGGCTAAGACGTCCTTTCTTTCAAAGGATTTGGTTAAGACGTCCTTTCACTGACAGGATATGGCTGAGGCGTCCTTTCATTCAAAGGATTTGACTGAAACGTCCTTTCATTCAAAGGACTAGCCGGAGACTTCCTTTCTTTCAAAGGATTTGCCTAACACGTCCTTTCTTTCAAAGGATTTGGCTAAGACGTCCCTTCATTCAGAGGATATGGCTGAGACGTCCTTTCAGTCAAAGGATTTGACTGAAACGTCCTTTCATTCAAAGGACTTGGCTAAGACGTTCTTTCTTTTAAAGGATTTGGCTAAGACGTCCTTTCACTCAGAGGATATGACTGAGACGTCCTTTCATTCAAATGATTTGACTGAAACGTCCTTTCATTCAAATGATTTGGCTAAAACGTTCTTTCTTTCAAAGGATTTGGCGAAGACGTCCTTTCATTCAAAGGATATGGCTGAGACGTCCTTTCATTCAAAGGATTTGACTGAAACGTCCTTTCATTCAAATGATTTGGCTGAGACGTCCTTTCTTTCAAAGGATTTGGCTAAGACGTCCTTTCTTTCAAAGGATTTGGCTAAGACGTCCTTTCATTTAGAGGATATGGCTAAAACGTCCTTTCTTTCAAAGGATTTGGCTAAGACATCCTTTTATTCAAAGGATTTGACTGAAACGTCCTTTCATTCAAAGGACTTGGCTGAGACGTCCTTTCTTTCAAAGGGTTTTGCTAAGACGTCCTTTCACTCACAGGATATGGCTGAGACGTCCTTTTTTTCAAAGGATTTGGCTAAGACGTCCTTTCGCTCAGAGGATATGGCTGAGACGTCCTTTCATTCAAAGGATTTGACTGAAACGTCCTTTCATTCAAAGGATTTCCCTGAGACGGCCTCTCATTCAGGAGGCTATAACTGAGGCGACTTTCATTAAATAATTAAAATGCAGAAAAATGAGTGTTGAAGCGCATCTTAAACATGTTGAGCAAAACAGGAGTCACCATGAAGAATTTATCCGTTAAGGCCATCAGACCAATTCGTTGCAATTTAATTAAATTTAATAGAACAACGTTGTTTTAATTATTGCATTTATTTTGGACCATCACACGCACATAGTTTGATTTCTTGTTTTTTCTTTCACGTATCGACCAATCACGGAAGTAACGAATTCCTCGTGCGTTGCAAGCATCCTGCAGCAATTTACACATTAACTAATTTACTTCAGGTAACAGAGATCCGGTTACGAATATACATAGCATGAAAATGAAACAAAGTGTGATGTAATTTTTAGTATGACAGATTTGATAAAATCTACAAACCGAATGTGGTCATCGTGGCTAAACGGTAAGAGAGCTCAGTCTAGTTGCTGGAGGTTTGCGGATCTGGTCGAACACCTGGAAAGGGGGTCTTGGCAAAGTCCTCGCCAGGACTGCTGGCCAGGGTTGCGTGAAAGGCTACCACGCTCCTTGAGTGGTTATGGGAACTATTCTGGCCAATTCTGGACAATCTTCGGGTCCCCAGATGATCGGAAGTTTCCCGGTTCAAATCCCCAGGTAGGCTCCTCTCCTTTTCTCACAAAAAGTCTGGTAATGTTCAAAATTGAGCTGGTTCAGCCAAATAAGCATTAAATTGCGAAATTAATTTTTTATATTAAAAAAAAAAAAAAAAGAATAATAACGTACCGTGGAAACGTGTTATATGGGTTTGCCTTGTGTCAATGATTTTAAGGATATTTTATTTTCTGGCAGCTGTAGATTCTGATCTTTACGCTTTAGAGTATTTTTTTTTTGGCAATAATTCTGAGGGTGTCGTGGTGTTCCGCAGACCCGTTGCATTACAAATCTAGCGCTCAGCTTTCTACTGGCCATATAGAAAGGGATCGGCAAATATTTAAATATTTATGTGACTATCGGTATTTGGTATTTATCGGTTTTAATCATATTGGTTACGAAGCGGCGAAACGTTTCAATCCAATATAGATACTCAACTTTACCGCCACTAGGATAAATTTGATTGTCGGGAACGATTCAAGATGGAGGATTGCAGCGTTTTTGACAAGACGGTTTGGAGCAGAGGCGGTTGAATACACAGATTAGGTAGGGTCAAACCATTTAACGGAACGTGCCAGATCGATTTCCACACGTCATTTTTTATAGACGTGATTGACCGCTAGCCGACATCTCTGGCACTATCCGGTTCAATACGGAATGGTTGACCTATAGTGAAGTTAGCTTAAAAAAATGCTATGCTTTTCGTGATGATCCCACAGTGTATGTGCTCTACAGTTGAAAGCCGAATGTAAGGTGGATGGTTACGATATTATTAGACGAGGCTTCACTCGCAATACAACTAAAATATTGACTTCCTAAATAAACAAAACCCGTCGTAGAGTCCAGGGATTGTAGTGAAGATTAGTGTGCGGCCAAAGAAGAAAAAAAATAGTCATGCCGTAACGTGGTCGCACATTGGTCTTAACGACTATAACGCTACTAACGGGTGTTTATTTATTTCTCTTTTTACTTTTTTAAAATTAATTTCTTTGAGCCTTAATTCAGCCGAAGCAATTTAATGCTCGTGTGGCTAAACCGGCTCAATTTTGAACATTACCAGACTTTTTTCGAGAAGAAGAAATATCTGGTAAAGGGAAGAGCCAACCTGGGAATTTGAACCGGAAAACCTCCGATTATCGTAATGGTCGAAAGATTGTCCAGTGTTGACCAGAATAGTTCCCATAGCCATTGAAGGAGCATAGTAGCTTCTCACGCTACCCTGGCCGGCAGTCCTGGCGGAGACTTTGCCAAGATCCCCTGGAAAGATCAGATCCGCAAACCTGCAGTATCCAGGCTGAGCTCTCTCACCTCTCAGCCACAATGACCACAGTTTCATTTTTCATTTCTTCCTGAGTTTTCGAGCGGCACGTGTTCTTCCTCTAGGAGGTTACAACAGAGGACGTAAAAACAAAAGTTCGGACATAAAGGCGCGAAAAAGTTCAGTACTCACCTCTAAAAATTTCGGTAGTACGCCATTTTGGCAGTCCACAATTACAACACCTTCAAGGAATGGCTGCCCCGCCATTTAATTTACACATTAGTCGGATCAAGGACATTATACCATTTCACCGTAATTTTGATATTTTTTCCTGTTAAATTACTGTACTTAACTGGACATGACTGGAAACTAATCGTTCCTCACTCGCGTCTTGCCTGTCACCTGCGTTTCTTTTCGGTCCTCGTGGTTCCTATTTGGAACGCCTTTAATGCTAACACCGTGTCTGCCAAGTCAGTCGCGTGTTTCCGTGGGTACTCAAAAATGAAGATCTTATAGCCTATGTTTCTCCACTAACTTGATTTCTCAAAGCATGAAAACTACATGAAGAAAATACTCACTTTTTTCTAATTTGTGGGAACGGTGTTACATAAATACTCTATAGTCTGTTCCACATTATGCTTGCAGAAAACTAACAGTATGATGCCACGTTTCCTTGCTCTACGAGTGCAAAAACATGTCGATATCACAATTGCAGACTCTACAGAGTTACTGTTAGAGTTGACGAGTGGGATATTTACATGTTTTTGCACTCGTAGTGGAAGAAAACGTGGCGTCATACTGTTAGTTTTCTGAAAACATAATGTGGAACAGACTATAGTGGTGGAATAAATTGAAATTTATTATTATAAATATAAAAATACCAGATTAAAATTTGGAGTCGCATACCATCACGGTCATCGAACAAGATTTATGAGTTTAACGAAAAAAAATACCCAACTCTTGAAAAGTGGCGTGAAGTGCTTCGTCCAACTGACTGCGTAAATCAAATGATAAAGGCGCTGACAATTATAGGTACCATACTATTGACAGCCGATATTTGTAATGGTGAGTGCCGTACTTATTTTCTGCATGTTTTGTGGACTGCTTTTGTAAATAGTTTTTAATTGACCGAGCCAGCGAAGGGAGCCACGACAAATGCTCAAATGAAGTGTGATTTTTGATGTCACTGTTTGTGCGACTGTATTTATTCGATAACGTTCGCAATTTTGTACTGATCTGGATGAAATGGTTCTGATTTGGTTGAAATTTAATGCATGGGATCTTTGATATTGTGTCAACCGAAATAGCCGCAGCATGACTACTGAACCTGGGGCTTAGTTTGCCGTCTAGAATGGGGTTGACAGGTGTAAGTCGTTGGTCCTGGGTGGTCATAGCGGCGCATGTACGTTATTTCGATGTCGCATAAAGTTCCCGTTACAATTGCCAACAATTCACCGAAAAGAGAACGTGGAATTGGTAAGCATGAAAAGCAATTTTGTTCTGATTTGGTTGAGATTTAATGAAATGGGACCTTTGGTACTATGCTAACCGAAGTTGCCTAACATGACTGTTTAAGCTTGTGGCTTAATTTGCCATCCAGTGTGGGGTTGACAGGGAATTTGGGCGTGCAAGCCGTTTGTACTGGGTGATCACAGCGGCTCCAGGTGTCCAATTTTCGAAGTTGCGCTATTTGGACAGGGTTATCTATACAGTACTGGCCGGATCTTGGATGAAAAACAGCGTACGCGACTGGGTTGGGCAATATGGCCGCCGAAAACGCCACTTAAGCGATGATTCATTATGTTGCCTCTTTCTGTCAACCGAGGGCGACACCGTCCGTACAAAAAATACAACGTTCCTTCCCTTGCAATAGTTTCTGGATACACGAACGTGTCGCTTTTTTTTTCCAAGCTAAGAGAAATAGCTTAACTGTGGCTGAGTGATATTTTTAAAAACTATTTAAAAATACTTTAATACGTAATAAAAATTTGGCCAATTCCCGAACAGACCTCAACAAATGGGACAGTCGTGGCGTCCATTTTGTTTACCCCCCTCTAAGTCGTTGTAGATCGGGCCAGTTAGTCTAGTGGCCATGCTTTGGATGTCACGCAAAGTTCCTGTTATACCTAACAATTCACCGAAAAGGGAACATGGAACTCATGACAAGCAATTTTATTCTGATTTGGTTGAGATTTAATGAAATGGGAGCTTTAATACTGGATGGCAAACTCAGCCCCAGGCTCAGTAATCATATTGTAGCAACTTCGGTCAGCACAGTATACCAAAGCTCCTACTTCATTAAATCTCAACCAAATCAAAACAAAATTTCTTTTCATGCTTGCTTTCCATGTTGCAACCATGAAAAGGAATTTTGTTCTGATTTGGTTGAGATTTAATGAAATGGGAGCTTTGGTACTGTGCTAACCGAAGTTGTTACAATATGATTACTGAGCCTGGGGCTTAGTTTGCCGTCCAGAGCGGAATTGACAGGGACTTCGGGCGAGCAAGTCGTTGGTCCTGGGTGGTCACAACGTCTCCAGGTATGCGCTATTTCGATGTCATGTGAAGTTCCTGTCACCACCTACAATTCACCGAAAAGGTAACATGGAAAGCATGAAAAGCAATTTTGTTCTGATTGGACAAATATCAACCTTTAGTAACACTTTTTTTTCAACAACGAAAAGTTAAGCTGCCACTAATAGTGACTTTTATGTTGTCAGGCAACCAAAGACTCCCGATCAAACGATGTTTCAGCCTTTTCTGTCGCGCAGACTTATTACTTTTCCTCAGATGCCTGAAAACTGCCGAACTGCCTTTGCCGTACACGACACAGCTAGTGGTTACCATGCTCAATCTACATTTTATTGGATAAGGCGCACCTCGTTAATGTTGGTGAACCTTGGCGAGCAACACACTAGTGCGTGTCTTAATAAAAGGCAACTGCCGGTGAGGTCTCAATGCTGAAATATGTTGACCTAAGCTGCATCGTCAACAGTTCCTAGTTTGGAGCGACTTCGCCTCAACGTCAGCATCATATCAGTATCGGTTGAATCAGGGTTGGTCTCTAATAGGAAGTCAGTCAGGGGAAAGCTGCCCGGGGTGAGCTATGGGGGGGGGGCCCCGCCAAAAACGAAGTCAACATTATTATTTTTCAATTTGTTTTTTAAGAAAACTTAATTTTCATTGGAAAACATCAGTTATAATGGAGTCAGCTGGATCATCAAACAAGAGTAATTTTAATAATTCAAAAGTCTACTGACGAACATTTTTGTCCAGTTGTGAAACAAATCCACCCAAAACCAAAACTGGTAGAAACACCCGCCAAGTTTCCAAAATCGATCGGCCTTTGAAGGTAGTGATATCATTCAACCAGGGAAAGGCCGCCAAGGTCAATCCATTAGCCAAGTTAATCGCACCGACTAATAGTTCGAAAGTTAAATGAAATCTTGAGGGTTGCTACTGGCTGTAGCAATCTTCGAGTTTTCATTTAACGTCCAAAGTAGGTGCGATTAACTTGGCTAATAGGATTGACCTTGGCGGACTTTCCATGGTTGAATGATATCACTACCTTCAAAGGCCGATCGTTTTTGGAAACTTGGCGGGTTTTTCTACCAGTTTTGGTTTTGGGTGGATATGACAACCTTCATAGGACTGTGAACGTACATAAGGGTACACCGTGTTATCTTCATCTGTACCTTTTTTCTAAAGAAATTTGATATCTATAAATTTTCACATTTCTAATTTTCAAATTTACCATTGCCAATTAGCCGTTAGATTAGCCAAATTGCCACGGCTTAGTTTATTGTATGACCACTCTTCACATGCTTAAGTTGCTTAAATCCCATTTTGGCACACACTGGCTAACAATTGCTGATTTCGTTCGCTTCGCTCACTCAATCAGCGCATCCCCTTCGGTTGTTTTGTTTATCCCTGCACCTTCCCCGTAACTTTCCAAGATTTCATTGACATTTAGTCATGCAAAAACCGCCGAAGGTCGCTGTTACTAAAACAGCAGAACACGAAGCATTTTATTTTTGGATTATTAACAAAAAAAACCGTTAGCTCGTGGGTGCTCGTATTGTTGCGTAACCATCATCTAACGTGCATCATTTTATTCTTACGCAATCCACGGCAACGTTAATGTTTCCTTATTTTGTCCTACGTTATAGTTCAGTTCTTACTTCGTTCAGGCTTTTACAAAAAATCTAAAGACCAGTGTTGATTGTTCAAGACATTGTTGCTTGAAATATTTGGTTGCAACTTGGAAAAGAAACGAAACTTAAATTCGCTGGTGGCGAATTTCAAAACTCTCCCACGTATTTGTTCTGACCCCTACAACTCTCAAACCAACAAAAGGACCATGTTCAAATCACCATGCATCCGTGTGCCAAAATTCAGCTACGTATGCCTTCTCAATTTTGCGCTAGCCATGAGCAAAAAGTCTATGGGATTTAACATGGGAAAAATCTTACTAGCTAGCAGCTAGCTAGACAGTAACATAAAAACAACGTTATTGACGCATCTTTTTCTTTATGATTGGTGGACACTCATCCTTTAAATTTTAGTTTTTCTTAATCTCTGACCCTTCCTCTTACATTTTCCACAATTTGAAACATTTCTGTCGCATTGGGATTTATCCTCAACATGCCAAAATATGCTTTCAGTTGCTTACAGTTAACAGACACATGTCTGCTAGTGAGCCGCCTTTTTATCATTAACAATCAATTTTTTTTAACAATCGGATGTCTACAATGGGATGATCTACTGTTACTTGGCGGCGACACACTAGCCGATGAGACCAAAAATTGTATAACAATTGAAAAAACATGTTAAAAGTTAAACAACTGCCGTGTATTACATTTAAAAATAGTGGTCGCAGATAGTGGTCCCTGCACTTTTTTTTAGTACTTCGTTGATATTCTCGTAGTTACAGATGCAGACAGGGGTTGTCAAATGCAAACCAGTGGCTCCAGCGACTGCTATCGCAACTGGTCTTCTGTACATTTCCCCCACTTCCGCCTTTTTTTTTCAACAAAAATGTTGAGGCGCACACCTGTAACACGCACGGCAACAGCGAACTCATATTGTGCTATAATCTAACCGTACTAACCATCACAATCGTCGGTTGAAAAATGCGTCAGCTTTTAGGCCTAGTTTTAGATTTTAGGCATAATTGTCAGCTTTTAGGCCTAATTTTTACATGCCGTTTTAATTTCGTAAGTAGCAGTTAAAGGAGACTTGGGTTCGAGAGTAGGCCTCAGTCGTGCAACACGGTGTCCAGAGTTTTTTTTTAATGAAGCTAATGTGTGTCGTTGGCGAAATCTTTTTGTTATTGCACGGTTGCGTGTCTGCTCGTAGTGGTTAAATGCGACGATCAAATGTGCCACAATTATTCATTGAGTTACTCGAGAAACCCTATTAGTTACAAGGAAACAACGATGTTTTATTTGCACTTTTTTTAAGTCCAATTGGCTACCACTGAAAAAGGCGACCGAAGGACGGATGGACAAAGTCGGTTGTTATAGTCTTCCCAGCCGTTTCGGCTCTACACAAGACTAAAATGAGCTATAAAAAATCGTCAGGGAGAGGCGGGGGGGGGGGGGCCGCCAAAAAGGGAACGGGCGCCAAAAAACAAGCATTGGCGCAAAATTCTCCTTGAGCCACCGCCGAAGTCACTTTGTAAGTTTGGTCCCGTTTCAGGGCCAAAGGATTGGAGGCACGCACAACAAGCAACAGGGAGACATTCGAAAAGATATTTGAAGATGAATTTCTTACCAAGGCACGTTCTCTTATCTTCACCCAATTGGTACCCCGCTCGACACTTGCAGTAAAAGCTACCAATGGTGTTGCAGCAACTGTGATCGCACCCCCCGTTATTGGTGTGGCATTCGTTGATATCTGGAAGGAGAGAGAGAAAGCCAGAAACTGCATTAGGACGATGCGTGTATCTATCTATCTTAGATTTATTATTCGATATAGCCATTGAGAGGAAAGAGGGAGGGAAGGGGGGCAGGGGGAATGGTTGAGGATTCAGGCAGTACCGACATAAATCGATCCGACATTCCAAAGTTGGTAAAATTTCTCCTGGAAATAAATGACACGAGCCAGAGACAACTGTGAACTACATCCATAGGTCAAGTAACACGTGACATGACCATAATATTGGCAATCAAAACGACGACATTGTTAACAGGTCAATAAACGTCACACGTCAAGAGACTGGCATCCACAGTCCAATAACCGTGGTTGTACGTCCGTGGAGAGTCTTTCGCTTGTGGCTAAACCATGAAAAGAGCGCAATGTATTGTGGTTATTTTCCCGAAGAACCTGCAGGCCAAATCACGGCCGTAGCTATAGTCTATTCCATATTATGTTTGCAGGAAACTCACTGTATATGATGCCACGTTTCCTTCCAGTACGAGTGCAAAAAAGACGAAAATATCCCACTCGTAGACTCAACAGTATCAGTGTAAAGTCGACAAGTGTGATATCCACATGTTTTGCACCCGTAGTGCAAAGAACGTGTCGTTATATAGTCAGTTTTCTGCAAACATAATGTGGAACAGACTAATAGAGCAGTGACATTTGCCGCCATATTGGCACCAGTATGGGTTTTGGAGAGCATTAACTACAAGGTGCACTACATGAAAATGGAGGGAAAAACAACGGAAGAGCGGATTTCTTAGGCCTAAAATAACGTTGTTTCTCCAACAACAAAAATCACGCGTTTTAGGTCTAAGACATCACTCTTCACAGCAACGGCTTCAGTATGACGCCCTTCTGTTTCTCTCTGCAGTGCCCCTTGCAGCTAACCTATTAAGGCTTCAGCATAGAGTTATGTACAATAATACTACGTCGTGTCACTGCTCTATAGAATTTTTATCGTGGAGGGGTAACTCATCATTTTTACAAATCCCCCCCCCCCCCCCACAAACAAAAAGCATATTTCTGCTGATCCCCGAGTGATCCATTTTCGCATACCCCACCCCCCCAAAAAAAATGGTACTTTCAAGGTGTATAGCCGTTTCATCGATTCCCGTTTCGCGAAATTTATTCAGTGTCTTAATTTTCGGCGAAACAGGAATTCCCGTGTTGTGGAATCATCCCCCCCCCCCCCAAATTACGTGCCTCGCTCGTGCTGCCGCGCTAGCTGCGGCTAAACATATGACATCAGAAACCGCAACTAACTACAAATTACTTCCAAGGAATGCATCTTTAACTTCTCCAAGGTTACCTTTTTAAAGTTCGATTTGGCGAAACGGGAATGCCCCTTTAGCCGAATTTTATCCAAGAGCTTAATTTTCGGCGAAAGCTGGGGATTCTGCGGTTAAACGGAATTCGGCGAAACTGGTATACACCTTCCTAAGTTTCTCCCTGCATCGCCTCTTCATTCGCTTTACGCCTCACGCCCCCAAATTAGTAGTAAAACCGGCTAAGCGATGGCGCTGTCTATCTACCCCAATTCTAAATTATTATCGTTTACTAGTAATTTGCTTGCGATAGTAGTTTCGTAAACCAAGTTCTATAAAATTAGAACGGATTTATGATTGCAGACCGTCGAACAAAATTTCTAAGATGCTTGCCTAAACAAAACAAAAGAAAATTAAGCAGCCTTTCAACCATATTTCAAAGCAGTCGGTTCCTATGCACAGTGCACACGGACGACGAACATCTTTGCAGTTTAATTATATGGATTAAAAAGTCGTAATGGCTTCTATTTTGGCCAGCATTTGTTGTGGCTCTAAATAGGACCAAGCTCCCGGGGGGGGGGGGGGGTGCATGAAAATGGGAATAATTCGAATTAAGCGACCTTAAAGGGAGTCATTTCACAACTTTAACCCTTTAGGGCTTCCGCGCATTGGGCGTCCAGGTCATGCGGCCAATGGTTATCGCGACCAAAAAACAAGGTGACGTGCCGCGCGGCCAAGTCCGTTTTTCACTGATAATTCCTGATCACGTGGTGAAAAATGAACACGGAGCAAGTATGGTCGCCCTGTGATTGCCTGCACGCCGCTCGGGACCCCATTGGCCTTCGCGGCCAAGTGTGCGTTGCTACATATGCCGTTAGCATTCTCGTTGGCCGCAGGAGCCTGGCCGCGCGGGTTGGTTGCCTTGTGCGCGGGTGCCCTTAATAGGCACACCGACTTCCTTCCTGTGACTTTTTTAAAGCACCATATGTGAATCTGTAGGTCGTGGGATTCGAGTCAGCATTCGATTGGTTTGGAAACAACGACGCTAACCATTGGGCTGTGCTTGCTCGCTATACTCAGGGTTCCCATGGACCCCCTCACATAGCTAGGAGGCGGGTTTGGACTGTTTTTCGATTGTCGAGTGAGCCGTCGCCGTATGTAGGAAAAAATTGCTCAACCCTTTAACTGGCACACTGACTTCCCGTGGCTTTTTATTTAAAGTGGCACTGTCACAGTTTGAAAGTAGGCAAAATCTGGCAACATCTAGCGCTATCCAGGACTATCTAGCAGTTGCTTGCACCCAAGCGAAGGAATGCACAACGGCATTTCTTTTAGCGAAACAAGCATGCCACGACCTCCTTAATTATTATTGAGTAAAAATTTGGTACGTCTTGGTGCACCTGATGGCAGCAAACCGTGACGGTTAACAATATAACTGACGCTAGATGGCACCATGGCATTTTCGTTCGCATTTCAATCGGTGATAGTGCCACTTAAAGCACCGTATGTAAATCTGTCGGCCGTGGGATTCGAGCAGGCATTCAGTTGGTTTGGAGACAACAATGCTAACCACAGGGCAGTTAAGGGTTAAAAAGACTAAAAACAAACCCAATAAAAACATTTTGGAGGGCACCGTGTTGATGTTGTTACATAATGCATCAATATTTTTCCGTCCACCTCCTAAAATGCTAGCGAGGAGTCACTCACTCCCCAACCAACTCCCCCCCCCCCCCCTTTGGGCACCACTGATGTCAAACACCCTACCTCCCTCACGCCCGAGTATGAGGGTGTGCTTGCGCAGTGCCCAGCAAGGCTAAAACACTAGCAGTAATTCTTTAGTGAAGTAGCACAACCACCACCTCCCTTAATCGAGCCAGGGAAAAAAAAAAGGACTCTCATTTCCTTTTCCTATCCTCGCAAAAAATACGACAGACCCCCATCTACCAAAAAAATGCTCGACATACAATACGTTGACAGACACTTAAGAAGAGGCCACACAAACGAAAAAAAAAAGAACATTTATTAAAAATACACTAAGCCTCCGATAAAAAAAAAAAAGTAAAGCACACTCTGGCACGTTCCTTGTCAGTGGAAAACAAGCTTGCCAGCAACAAGCACCCACCCTTCAACTAAATGGGGCCAAAGGCATCAGATTCAATGTTTATCTACAAGCAAGTAGCAACAAACCACTACGCTGTACGAATGCACGACTAAGTAGCGCTTCGTACGTTCAGACATCTTCAAAGCGAGTAAGGATTTCGTTAAAGAGATATACCTCCCAGCGCCATTTTTCTCGATCCACCACATCAAGTACGACCCCAAAAGTCTATTTCCTTACCGTTAGTCTTTCCCTTGCTAAAAATCCGTTTTAAAATTTGGCGTCTAGGGGATTTTCGGTTGAATAATTGTTAACTTTATTTACTGTATCCTACACGTACGCGCAGCTTTGCGCGCTTACAATAATCATGATGTTTCATCTCTGTGTGTGCATATACTAATTTTCTAATAATTACCATGAAATCAACAATCTAAAAGACTAATGCGGTAAAAATGAAAATTAATTATTCCAATAGATCGACCGAAGCAAAATTATAAGTCACTTGCCTAGAAAATTATAAATTGTGATGTTAAAATACGAGAATCATTCCGGTTTGTGACGACACAATCTTTAACTGGATGTTGTTTTGTGTACTATTCGTAAAGCCAACCGAGACAGCAGCTACGTTCTTCGCAGCGAGGAACGCAGTTACTACCCCGCCGACCTTGGGTCCGGTAAATCGCGGGTGACGATCTGCGCGTATCTGGTATAATGCAGGCCGGGTGTCCCTTTAAGAAAACGCTAGATACTGACGCACAATAATATTTTTAAAAAATCGCTAAAATGTCTCGGAGCTTAATTTCAGCTACGTTATCAAGCATAAAATAAAACAAAACCCAAGAACACATAATCGATCAAAGTGGGTTTCTTTCTTGTCGTATCACCACTGCAGCCTGAGATCTCAACGCACTCAACGTGCTGGCGTTCGGGAAGCATTGACAAGACCCAATGGGATAAAAATCTCTCTGTCTCGCGTGAAACACCCAGTTTTCATCTCAATCAGCTTGTTCACAAAAACTCTCGCTTGTGTATATCCTAGTCATAACGACTAAGGGCGCGTTTACGCAACGGCTTGCCTTTGCATTTTCGTAACCAGAAATTCTGACTGCCGGCGGCTTTAGCCATGACGGTTCGCAACGAAAACAGTCAACAATGCGAGTTCAGAAGCGACTGGGAAAATTGTGTCGTTAGGAGGAATTCTTTATCTTATTGTCACGGATTATAAGACTGCAAGCATTTACTCACACGATGTCGGATTTAGCTAATCTAAGTATAGAATTGTTGCCATGACAACGACACCTTTGCCATCGTGATTAAATTCTAGCTGAGAGAATGCAAAGGCGCGTTTATGCAACTACTCGCCTTTGCATTCTCGCAGTTAGAATTTAATCGCGATGGCTAAGGTGTCGTTGCCATGATAACAAAGTTACCTGGATTAGCTAAGTCCAACATCGTTTGAGCAAAAGCCTGCAGTCTTAGGGCTCGTTTACGCAACGACAGTTTTCTCGCTCACTAGCTTTTATTTGAACAATACTAAATCTGATGGCTGCTTCTCGCCTTTACCGGTGTATGCGGCTTTCGAGTTGTCTATGCGTATTAGTAACCATGGCAACGACGCAGACGCAAATCTTCTCCTCGTGCCTCGTGACAGGGCGTATACGATGCCTGCAAGATTTGAGCATCGATTTATGACAACAAGAAAACAATTTTTACTGCAGTTTAGGACGACGGACTGTTTTTTGTATGCCGGCATTCGATGGTTTGTCTTCGATTCGATAGCCACGACATGGATGCCATGTTAGATTTTGAATTCTCGCTGCGAGAAGCTATTTTTTCTGCCGACGTTTGATCATTGCTAGAAGCTGTACTTTGCGGGAGAATAGCAAATTTTGGAAATAGCGTGAAATGACAACAATCTTGTAGCAATGTTTAAAATTACTGTAGCACTTTGTTCTTTATCCGTGTTGTTATTTGTAATAGATACAATTTGTTATCTATTACCGCATTCTTTTAGTAGCAACGGGAAACTAATCATAAATAAATAACGGTTGACTAGCAAATAGCATTCGGCGAGCGAGAATGACTTGTTGCGTAAACGCGCCCTTATTTTCCGTTACCATAAGATAAAGAATTCCTCCTGACGAAACAATTTTCCCATTCGCTTCTGAACTGACGTTATTGATGTTTTCGTTGCGAGTCGGTACAGCTAAAACCGTCGCCATGTTGGAATTTCATATGATTTCTAGCTTCTAGCTGCGAAAATGTAAAGACGAGTCGTTGTGTAAACGCGCTGTTAGCTTCTAGTTTCTCGCAGCTAGGAGCTAGAATCTAGCTGCGAGAAACTAGAAGCTAAGAACGCGTTTACACAAAGACTCGTTTTTTACATTTTCGCAGCTAGAAGCTAGAAATCATATGAAATGCCATCATGGCGGCTGTTTTAGCTCTGCCAACTCTCAGCGAAAACAGTCAATAATGTGAGTTTAGAACCGACTGGGAAAACTGTTTCACCAGGAGAATTTCTTTATCTTATTGTAACGGATTATACAACAGCAAGCATTTACTCAAACCATGTCGGAATTGGCTAATCCAGGTAGCGTTGGTACCGTGGCAACGACACCTCGGCAATCGCGATTAAATTCGAGCTTCGAGAAAGAAAAAGCCAGCTAGTCGACGCATAAACGCACCCTAAGAGTGGGAATCGAATTCGGCGTGCGATGCTCGTAAAATGGTCTCAGGAATACATCAGAATGTATTTTCTAGCCGCCATGTTTTAAAACGGATTTGTAGCAAAAAGGATAACCTTTAGACTGAAGTATCGAGAAATATTTATCTCGTTTGGGAGACTTGCTTCTCGTATCCTACGCGGGGCCCTGGCGGTAAATGCGGCCACTAATACCCATGCTAATGCTTTGCCTTTGAAGCAGCACGAAGGCAAAGCATTGTTAGAGGTATTAGCAGCCGCAACTGCCGCCAGGGCCCCGCGTAGGCTACGAAAAGGTATAGTAAGATGCGGCATTTAGTTAACTTTCTAATGTATGGTTATACTTAAGTAAGCGTTGAGTTGAGTTTATTTCGGCACAGTTTACAAGGAAATAATTCGAAACTTCAATCATTGTACAGCTAACCAAGAAAAATTAATGTACAACCATTTTGAATCTTCAAACATCAAACTTAACCAGATGTCATCCTCGAAACTTTAATCATTGTACAACTAAACAAGAAAAATTAATGTACAACCATTTTGAATCTTTAAACATCAAACTTAACAAGACATCATTCTCGAAACTTTAATCATTGTACAACTAAATAAGAAAAATTAATGTACAACCATTTTGAATATTTCAACATCAAACGTAACCAGACATCATTCACGTAACTTTAATCATTGCACATGTACATCATCTAATCAAGAAAAAGTAATGCACAACCATCGATCACAAAGTTGGATATCGCATGTTACCTCTGCCTACGTGTAGTTCTGGTGGTAGATATGGAATAGAAATCTATGGATTTTCACATATGTACTTAATTGACAAGCTACAAAAACTACAAAATAAGTTGGTTAAAGTGTTTTTTAAAACAGGAGACATGGTGAAAACTACTGAAACAGTATTTATAGAAAAAAATACTAACTGTACGTCAACTTAGAGATTCTATTGTTATTGTTAATATAATGTATAGTAATGAATTTAAGAAAGTTGATGTTAAAAAAACTAATTATTTAAGAAATAAATCATTGATATATGAAATAGCAAGGATAAAAAAAATAATTATGGTATAAAATTGAAAAGTTGCTATATTCTAATGATTTTTATTAAACTGCCAGTGGAAATTAATAGAATATGGCCAAATTAAATAGAAAATAAAAGAATGGTTGATAAATGAACGAACTGACTGAAGGCTTAGTAAATATTACATCGACATATATAATACGGAGCAGGCAGCCAAGTCACCGGACACGCCATTTCGTCGTACAATCAAGTACCCCACCCTGTAGTGCCATCTGTTGACGGGATTCGCCTTCAAATTCGTGTTGGGACACTTTTCCAACGTCTTCGAACAGATGGCGCCACGCACCAAACCTGCCATGTCGCCGTCTATTGACGGCCTTGGACTAAAAGTTCGGGTTATAACACTTTTTCCAAAGTCTTCGAAGAGACGGCGCCACTTACCAGACTTGCCGCACCGTTTTTGGGTTCGTTTTTTGGTATTGTTGTGTGGTAACAAAGCGGCCAACAAAGTTTTAGTCGCGCTGACTGTGCCATTGTCGGCGTTTGAAATAAAAAAAAAAAAAAAAAAACCCCAGACAACTAAACCAGACAACTTTAAACCAAACGACGATTGGTTCTTAATTTCTCGAAATTGGCAGCCTGAAACGATGGAAAGGCGCATTTATTTCCTAAATGTTCACTTCCAGAAAGGAGTTGAATTGTTTTTAAGTAGGCGGCAACAATCGTTGCTTGCAACAATGTCGCAATGCATGGTACCGAGGTGAATTGTTTCAAAGGATTAACTTAAACATAGGGTTACTTGCTTACTGGATGCTGGATTTCTCAGGGCTTTTTTTTAGCCTTCAATCTGACATACGCATGCGACTTTTCCGGGGCTGCACCAAAGGGAGAATGTCACGGGGCGACGTTTTGGGGGAGGCGGGCAAGCGTGTATGGGGGGACACGTATGCGAATCCAGGAGGGGGCAGCAGTGTGGGGATTGGGGGTTAAAATAATTGTGGGGGGAGGGCCTATGTGGGAGCCATTCACATGTTCGGTTTTCGGTTTGATAAATTTAAAACCAAAGACCAAACACCTGAGGTGCCAAAGGGAGGCGGACAGATCTTCAGAACCCACACTTAGGAGTGCAGGAACGGGATGCAACGGGGTACGGCAGGGGAAGGGGGAGCAGGGATGTGCGGGTGGTGGGTATGGGGGGGGGGTGCGCAGCATGCGCACGGGCACAACTAGTCTATATATATATTTCGCTTAGGAGCAGACTTAAATTGTGAGCAAACTTGATGGAGGCATTGTTAGGGAGGATTAAACAAACGAAGCCAGGAGTGGTTAACGCTCGTTAAACCCTTATTTTATTTATTTATTTATTTCTGAGGACGGTAGCCATTGCTGGCCTTCTGCCCCAAACCCTTTGAAACCCTTTGAACAACGCAGCTTTAACAATCAGCAAGAGGGCAAGCGGGCTCATTCTTGCCACGGTAGCAAAGAAAAAGGGCGAGCGGCCGACAATGAGAACGGATATGCGGTCTAACAATTAGCAACAAACACTATTGCTTCAATAATGCTGACTATTAGAGCCGAGTTGAAACAGCGGGAATCAGCTAGACCGGCGTATGTTACGCCTGGGAACAACTAGTTCTTAGACGTTGTTGTTTGGGAATTTATAGAAAAGAGAGAAGAAGGAATGTATTATTTTGTTATTGCTTTTTTTTTTGCTTATTTGGCTTTTAACAGTGTTCTGGTGATGATGTGTAGTGTGACGAATTATATGTAGTTTAATGTATTATTTAATGACAAACTAAAAAGATGTTGACCATACGCCATTGTGAAACATGCCACACCTACAAACCACATTTTAGTTAGCTAAACTCAGATCCTTTACAAAGAACAAATAGATAAAATAAGACTACAATTGTAAGCCTAACAATCACAGTAAACTCCGCAAGAGCCATGAAACAAACATTATCAAACATATTCCTATACACCAAAGATGGAAAATGATTTATGAAGATTTACACGTCAACATGCATGATTTAATTATTAAAAAAATTATGCAGAAATTACAAAATGAATTTGACAAGGTGCAAACCCGGTGTTACACTGATGCGGTCTTCATTCGAGAGGAAAAAGCCGTCCAAATATAAAATATAGCCATAATCAAGTCAAAAAAAATATTTTGCTATTCCTTTACAAAAGTACGTTTACCAAAATTGAAGTTACAGACATAAATAAGGTTACATCGGCAAAATACTTAGGGGTATACATCGATAAAATGTATACCCTAAGTGTACACCCCTTGGCTTATCAAAAAACTAACACAAATTATGCACAATACCTGTCATATCAAATACATGTTTAGTAGGCTAACAAAAATAGACAGTTAATTTACGATGCTTCGGTCCAATCCAATATTAGATACGGCAGTGAAATTTAAAAGATTTCACAAAATATATCTTCTAAATGCAAACCTCCCGAATAACCTGTAAAATGTTAAGTTATTTCATGAATTAAAAAACAAACTGAAGATAAACTTCATGCAAGCAGGAACTGTGCCTTTAAGCTCATAATAAAGATATTAAACTAATGCACCACAGGGACGTTATTTATTTTACAGGTGTTGATAATACACAAACAAGTATAAAAAAAAAAAGACTGCACAATAGACAAAGTAAGCGCGCACACAAATATTAAACATTTTTCAACACAAACTGCGTTCATTTTCCGACATAATCACTGAGTAAAAACGGTCCTTGTTTCCTGGAATTGGAGTTCAAATTATAGTTCGCTGCGTTCAAGTGAGCTCTAATCCATTTTTATTTGTACCTTCACAGCTGTGAGTATGGGGATACGAGCTCTAATGCTTCTTTTTTCTGTTTGTTGTTCAGTTAATTTACTTTGCAAATATGAACTGCAGCTAACACTAATGAGCGTTTTCATATGCTTCATGTTAGCCATTATCAATATTTATAGCGACTGCCTAGTCGCACCGGTCTTCTGTACAGTTCCTCCACTTCCAATGTTGAGGCGCACACCTCTATCATGCACAACAACAGCTATCTCTATTATCCTAATCTAAAAGCAGTAGCCATCACAATTGCCGGTTAAAAATGTGTTAGCTTTTAGGCCCGTTTTACATTTTAGGCATAAATGCCAGCTTTTAGGCCTAATTTTAACCAGCAGTTTTATTTTCGTAAGTAGCAGCTAATGGGATATGGATTGTATAGTAAGCCTATTCATTTTTGCAACACGGTGCACCTACAGGCACACAGTTACAGTGTTACAACGTAACGTGCAACGTAGCCTATATAGATGAGTGGTAGCAGGGAACTGACGAGAGATACGCTGTTGATGAAGCCAACAGCGACTCGTAGTAACTTGACGTTGCCATGGTAACATCATTTTAGGCCTAATTTTATTGCAATAGTCTTCTCAGCCGGTACGGCTGTACAGAAGACTTAAAAGATTGTTGCGTGTGCTTTCAAATTTAATTCTGAGGGCGCGTTCACACAACTTCCGCAACGACTCGCCCTTGTATTCTCGCAGCTAGAAGTTAGAAATCATCTGAAATTCCAACATGGCGGCGGTTTTAGCTCTGTCGACTCGCAACGAAAACAGTAGATAATGCGAGTTCAGAAGCTACTGGTAAAATTTCGTCAGGAGGAATTATTTATCTTATTGCCACGGATTACAAGACTTAAAGCATTTGCTCAAATGACATCGGATTTAGCTAATCCAGGTATAGCGTTGTTACCATGGCAAAAGCACGTCTGCCTTCGCGATTAAAATTCTAGCTGCGAGAATGCTAAGGCGAGCCGTTGCGTAAATGCGCCCTGATTCCAGGTGGTGATTTGTGAGCGGATTCCTTGCCTTCTATACCCGGCCTTGGCCTTATACGCAGTAGGATACCCGGTTTGTGAAGTCACCTCGAATACTCAACGGAACAGGAGTGCGTTGAGTCGTCTGAGAACAGAGGGTTCTAAACAGTGACCACCACTTTACTTCTGTTATACATCTCTCGGATGTTTGAGCTCTTACACATTCTTTTTTTTTTCTCCACTCCCTTTCGTTCACGATTTTTTGTGTGTTCCAAAAGGAACCTTCTCCCGAATGACAGACTGCCCGTCTCGGCCAGATGGATCCAATTTGGCCTTTCTTTTCTACCTTTTCCTCGGTTTCTTTCTTTCTTTCCAAACCGAAACCAGCCAACATCTTTCAGCGCGAGACTGATGGACTGATTATTTTGTGAAGAATGACAAAATGTTTGAGACAGAGAGGAACACGCAAGCTTAAAAAGAACACTTGCTGAACTAGAATACACACACACGAACGAAAGCACACACACACACACACGCACGCCGAAAACACGTGTAGATAGACGGTGCATGCATACATAATTACTTATTCAAAGTCCCGAACTTCCTTACCAAAAACGGAAACACAAAAGAGGAATGAACTCTCTTCTCTCCCTTCTCCAGTCCCGGAGTGTTTATTTTTCTTTGATCCTGCCACGCGATTAGACTTTCACGAGGAGATCATAGATGGCGACCTCTTACCAATATCAAAGGACTCTCATACGGTGGCGAACATAGTTAAGGTGGGCAAACAAAACCCGGCTCCAAGCCACACTCGTATTCAGTGGCGTGGGGGAAGGGGGGAGGGCACATTGCACCAGCCATTTTTGGAAAAAATACCCTTTTTTGCCCTTTTTGAAGAAAAAACATTTCATATTGTGCTTTTCTCCACTGCAGAATGCTGGGAAAAGGGCCTAGAGCCCTAAAAAGGGCAAAAAGAAAGCCAGGAAAACCAAGAAAGGGACCAAAAATGCTAACAAAAAGTGAGTAAAAAAAAAAAAATCTAGCTTCAACACTCACATCATGGGAGTCCCCCCCCCCCCGGCTCAATTTTGAACATTACCAGACTTTTAGAGAAGAAGAAATATCTGGTAAAGGAGGGTGTCAACCCGGGGATTCGATCCGGGAAACCTCCGATCATTGGGCCGAAAGATTGTCCAGAATTGGCCAGAATAGTTCCCATAGCCGCTGAAGGAGCATCGTAGCCTTTCACGCTACCCTGGCCGGCAGTTCTGGCGGGAACCTGCCAAGGTCCCCTTTCCAGGGGTTCGACCAGATCTGCAAACCTGCAGCAACAAGACTAAGCTCTCTCACAACTAAGCCACGATGACCTTGAGGATGACGATGAGGAGTTTTTAGAAACTTTAAAAATTTTCGCTAGTTTGGTCATGTTTTTTTGTGACCCCTCCCACCCTTTTGACGGGCCCTGAAAAAATTATGTCCTCCCCCCCCCTCGAAAGAGTCCCCCCTGGCTATAAATAATGACCAGTTTAACTCGTCAGGTGTGCCATATGTTGCTACGTCGTCAGTACCATTAGTATACGCCATCAGTACCTTCCAAATCTACAATCAGAAAGTCAACACACGTTTCCAAAGAAGGAGAATTGGCGTCACTTTCAAAGCGCATTTTCTCATTTTGGCCACGAGGTCCCCAATTCCGGAAGGGAGCCATCATTCGCGTATAAAGGTTCAGTTTCGCTCAACCGACACTTTTGGAATGTTCAGTCGAGTTTGCCAACGGTTTTCTGTTTGACAAAACTGTCTCCATAATGATGGACTTGGATGAGATTGACTTGGAGGTTTTCGGAAGAACAGAAAAATCGTCGTTGAGATGGGCGATAGCTAGGGCAAAGAGGTGACGAAAAACGCTTTTTCGTGGCTCGTAACCACTGCATACTGGCCATACGGTAAAATGGGAGATCTCCTGTGCAGGGAGTCGAAATCGTAACCGAAAATCGTTAAAAACCGTTTGAAATTGCCGAATCGTAACCGTTACCGAGATGGAAAACATATTGGTGGTATTAACCGTAACCGTAACCAAACCGAAATGAAACATCGGTTATTTTTTCTGGCACAAACTGCATGCACTGCCCATTGCGATTTTCTCCCGTCTGTGTCTCCAGACGAATATATATTTATTTATGATATAAAATTATGTTCACAGTAAATAACTACGTTTCACAAGTTTATCCCGTTATTTACAAGGCGCCTCGAATTTATGTTTTTTTTTTCAAATTTAAGGCCTTTAAGAATCCGATGCTGCGTACGAAGAAGGACTTTCCGCTTGTGTTGCTGATGTCCTTAAGAAGATGTGGAGACGACAACGGACTGGCATAATCCAGAATTGGCCGCACATAATTGATTGTAAGCGTTGTACTGTTGTTACAATCAATCCGGCACATCATGCCAGTGACCACTGTAGACAGCAGGACACTGAGCCCTCCTATATACTTCCTATTTTTTTTTATAGGGTTCCTATACAGCTCCTATGAACGTTTAAATGATCCTATATTTCCTATATTTTTCTGTCTAAATTGAAATATCACCCTGTTTGCGGTGTGTTTTCTTGCTATGGCCATCGCTCTCTCGCTCGATTAAACCGTCGATAAACGCGCAGGGTAAATATCGGCCAAAAAGGTATTAGATCCAGGAAATAGTGAAAAGTGTATACAGAAGTCCCCTCGTCCAAAAAATAATCCATCCCCGTTTTATCCTCTAGACAATAAAGGCCTCTAGACTTGTAAAACCCTCAGAAAAATAGTAATGCACCAACTCTCTGCAAGTAACACTATATAAGCTTCACTATAAGCTCCACTATAAGCCCACATATCACGTTAGCTAGACAGGCGTTTCCACACCTATCGCCATCCTCTGCTAACTACGTTGGAAACTTGTAGAGCTGAAAGTTGGGGAAAACGTATAAAAATTGAAAACTGAAAACTTTCAATAATGGAAGTCAGGAGGTTCCGTAAGGTGATGGAGGTGCACTTGTCCAACACGGGAAGACGGAGGGAAAGGGACGGCCCTCTTCATAAACAGTAGTGGCAGAGGGGGGAAGGGGTAGGGGTAGGATAACAAGATGCAACTCTTCGACATTCAGCTGACATATCGCGCAACGAATTTGCCATGCTGCAGGGAGCCAATAACACTGGTGTCAAAAGTGCAGTCTGCAAATAACGGAAGTCAGCGTTGCGGGGGTGCGTTGGGAGGCACGCGCCGCCGCCATTTATAACGAGCCGGAGCGGCACTTAGATTGACAGCCCCGGCATATTATGAAATGAAAATCTCATGTTGTGTTATAATAATAATAACAAGGTGAAGCCAAGCAACAAGGGAGAGAAGAAAAGACGTCGACCGAAGAAACCCTGTTTGGTTCGAGAGACTTTCGCCTTCACTAGTAATAAAAGAGTGGCTTAATGGCATGACTAACGAGATTAGCCTCTTTGAACGGTGTTGCCATAATAGATTCATGGATGTAACCCCGTTAATGAGGATCCCAGCCGAGAACCGAGTTGGCTTCTTTTGAACCGGTGATGGAATGGGAGGGAGAATTGTCTAGAGCTTACGGTTGGCGGCGAGAGCGCGGTTGCTGGTTGTAAGAAGGGGGAAGGTGTTCCCGTGAAAGCCTGCATGCAGAGCCAGACTGGGTTAACGTTGATGTGACGACTTTACTGGTACAACTTTAATGTTACTTACAGTCCCCCCCGTCAGCGTGAGGGTAAGGTGGCCTGATGGTTAGCATGGCCGTCTCATGTCCCAGAGGTCCCACGTTCGAGTCCGGCCTCAGCCACCCCTGGCATTTTAGGGAAGGGAAGGGCCCTGTGATGTCTCATGCTCATGTCGATTGCGGCATGTAAAAGATCCTAGGAAATTCCGATGGGATTTACCTAGCAATAATTGTCCCTCTCTCCTTCTTCTGTCGATATGACGTCAAACAACAACAGTCCCCGTCATTGAAGTTTGGGAAGCGGTAATGTTGGTTTCACTGTTATGGAAGTGTTCATAAGTTACAAAATGCTTATTTTCGTTTTTAAAAATTACTTTTCCTATTAAGTAAGGTGTAACACGTAACAAGCCCCCCCCCCCCCCCCCCCGTCTTCCCCCACGAAGTTAATACCGTTAATTTTTTTTTCTAGTAGATTTAGGTATACTTTTACTTCTTTTATCAATTGATGCATGCATCGGATGACTAATTTCAGATTCTATAGGAGCTTTAATCCTTATACAGTGAAGTAAAGGGGTAAAGGCGGGCACTAAAGACTATTTCTGCATGTCAAAAAGTTGCAGCAATGAAAATAGGCCTAGTCGAAGCGCGCCTTAACTTGAGTTCGCCCCAGAACGAATACAGATAATCGATTGTATGTTTTCGATTGCAGAGCACCTTGTTGATATCCGAGATGGTTACAAAAACAATGGCGGCCGTCGATGAAAGCCGTTCCCTCCAGGAAGATGTAGCCGCTCATAAAATACCTGCAGGACTCAAGATACGCTGCGAGCACAATAATTATCTTTCATTTGGCGCTACTCTCGGTTTTGAAGGTGCCTTAGTTCAGAAGGAGTTGAAATACACGCACATATATTTTACGTTTTTTATGATTATGACTAGCCATATCGTTCGCTTCGCTTACTCTACTGGTGTCGATCCACGCTTCATATAGTTTAGTTGATTTCTTTATGATTAGTTTGTGTGAATGAATTTTGACATCATGAGGTACTTCAAAAGTAGCTTTCCGCGTATTTGAGGGTAAAAAAAATTAAGCTACAACAATGAAAATAAGCCTATGCAAAGCGAAATTTTATTACCATGAATTTGGCGCTAATCCGCTCTTTGTAAGTGCCTTAGTTCAAGAGGAGAAGACGTACACGCACACACGCACGTATGTTGTATGTTTTTATTGATGTAGTAAGTTTTGTAGTGTAAGTAATACGGTTTCCGTGTTGCTATGTCAAACTAGTACATTTCGAACTTCGTGCTAGCCAATTAGCAACTGAATTGAAAAAAAAAACCATGAGAAGAGTGATTTTAAAGTAGCCGACAGTTATGTCATTATTAGAGAAAACAAAAGGTGCGGTTGCACGTATCCATCCCATTTTCCCTTGAGCTGTGGAATTAATTTAGGATACATTTCCTTTCAGCTCGAGTTTAATTACGATTAGCCGTAATTGAAAGAAAATGACACGATTATGAAACTAAGCAATGAAAAGAGTCGCGTCCCTATTTTACAGATGGGCTTTACAGAAATCATCCCCCGCCCTCCCCTTTAACGATGAAAACTGGTGCTTTTCACAGCGCACAATCTATTTTCATAACACCTTAAAGCACCCTTATTAAGACTGGCAATATTAAAGGAACAGAAAACGGAATAATATGCCATCTCCTGTCATCTTCATTGTGAATCGTCCGGGAAGGAGAAGGGAGGGGGGAGGGGTGAAAAGGGGGTAATCTGGTACCCCATTTTACGTAGATTAATGCCTTTTCTCTAGTTTAATTACGCTCGCCTTCAAGCGCACAGGCGCAGGGAGGTGGTGGGTGGAATGGTTTTAAATGACGTCACCCCGTTCTCCCCACCCCCACCTCGTCTAAAATGATGACGAAGACAAACAGGTACGACCGACGACCTCGCAAGGAACACGAAAAACCACTTTCTACCAAATTACAGGAAAAGCGGCAATGGAAGTTAAAATAGAAGGCACTTCCGTAGGAAATGATTCGGGCTGAGGAGAAGGAAGACTATTAAAGAGTAGCCTACATTGTGCTGGTTTGTCTGGGAGGAGACGGGAAAGAACGAACACAAAAGAGGGGGTTTTACCGATCCAGGTTTCCAACAATGAAGTAAAGATCTAATTTTCGGCGATTGTGGCGTGGGTGGGGAGGGGTGGGGATAAAGTGTTTGTATGGGTGGTCCTTTCTCCCTAACTTACGCACCAGTGTTGACTTGCCTTTTGAGGGTGAGTGACACGAAAGGCGCTGTAAATATTACTTGGAAACATAAATAAAGAACAGTTGGCAGTTTACTTTTGTGCTAGAAATGGATGAATAAGCAGCTACTTTGGCAAATGTATCACTCTCCTTTCTATATCTGACGTGTTTGGGTCCTGGCAAGTGAACCCAGATCTTAGATCCAAAAGTGAACCCAGTTAGATCTTAGATTCAACGTTAATGACGGCACTTCGATGTGCATTTTGGAGCAGCACAAGGAAAAACCTTATCTAACCAACCTACCCTGACAAAAACAAAATACAGGAAATTGCCAAAATATTCATCAACGGCATACACAAAAGGCAGCAATTCATGTCCACAGACCTTCAAATCAGGCATTGTTATTAATCAATTATTTTTTAACCCCTTTGGTGACAGCCATTCCAGGTAGAGTCGTCCGGTTTTAGTGCTTATTGGTAAAAAACAATTTTTTTTTCTGGATAAGTTTTTGTATCTTTTCTCAGTAATATTTGAGTACTGTGTGAAATTCGTATAAAATATTGTCCAGATCTTGGATTCAGATTAACCCATATCCAGGAATTCACGTACAATCCAGGGCCACCAAAGGAAGGAGGGAGGGGACGAGTAACTGGGATTTTGTACGTATTTTGTGCCTACCGACGTCCCCGCGTGATTTCATCGTCTTATGCCGAAATTTTTTCCATGCTGGCCTGGCCCTCGTACCCAACGTTGCCGTCCACATTGAAGAAAATCTTTTTTGTCTTCCCTAATTGTGAAAAAGTTCGAGGCCTCAATATGAACGCAGCCACCTGGAATAACCAAACTGCTCATAACTTTAAACCCGAAAGTGAAGTAACCTCTTCAGATCTTAAAAAAATAAATTGGGATCGTTATCCTCCAAACCAATAAAGGCGATCAAACAGTCTTCCTTGACTCTCAATATCAACGTGAAATGCTTACCCAACTCGAGGACATCGACATCGACTTCTGCCAAGAAATCAAAACGTGATCCAACCAACCTATAGATACAATGCCCAAATCAAAAAGAAACTCGAAACAGATGGTACCGGAGAAGGAGTTTATGAAGAAAAATGCTCCATTCTCTTTAACATATAACTGGCGGTCCCTATTGCCTTCGGCCAAGTCAAGACAAAAAACTGAACAGCCCCATTCGCCTCATCTCCTCTGGGAAATATGCCCCAAATCTACCAGCATGCAAATTCTTCTAATCATTCATGGAAAAATGAATCACAACCCATACAGCTGTTCTAATGACACCCAGCTCCCGATGCATCCAAGCACAACCAACAGACGAATGGACATTTTACGATGTGCAGCTATATTCCCTTCCGTTAAGAGCGAATTAATTGCTCACCACACCAAGTTTATATCTCGCCTCAAAACCATCTGGAAATTCTTCAGGAACTAAAATGTACCGTGTAGCTCTTCAAGGAACTAATTGAACTGGTTTTAAAAATTACCTATACTTCCGTCCTCATTAGATTCTTCCAACAAACTCAGGGTGTTCCTGTATGGGCAGTGGCCTGTCCTCCGTGCTCTCCGAACTGATTATGCAAAACATCGACGAAGCATTCAACAAAAGGTCCTGCACCTGCATCTGCCACTACACCAGGTTGGTGGATGACAGTGAAACCCTCGGTGACCTGCAAGCTGGCTCTGACATTCTCCGATTCCCTACTAACTTCTATGATGGCCTTTCCTTTACATTTGAAACTCAAAACGAAAAAGAAAACAATTGAATTTCGCTGACCTCACTCTCACTATCCTGGAGAACGGGAAGATCGAAACCAACCACTACAAGAAAATTTTCCGCACCTTCCATTTCTTTCCTATCAGGACCCAGCCATCCAACAGGGTGCCTTAAAAAACGAAGCACGACAAGTAGTTTACCACACTTCTGACTCCAATGACCTTTCTCCTGAGCTTAATTTATCCAACACAAATATACGGCTAACGCCTTCCACATTAAATACACTTGTCCCAAGTGGTATTTGCAGGAATCCACGCCATATGTTCCCTACGACCAAAAGGTCTTTCGACCCTATCATCAACCGGACTTCACTGCTCTTCGGAAAGTATAACACTTCGAAAAAACATAATTAGCACTGAAACACACACGCTCTAAAACTTTGGCCCGGCCACCCACGAATGGCCCCCACCAACAATATGTCGTCTACCAAGTTCCTTGTAACTACTGCCCACGCGTTTTCATTTGGAATACCATTAATTTGCAGCGAAGACTCACTAATCATAAATCCGAACCCCGCTGTTTGAAACAATCAAGCTCCCTATACATACACCAAAGGGCCAGCAGCCACCCTTGATATTTTGAACATTAAGAATCGCCACCGTGAGAGGTTCCGTTATGCTCGATTCAACCAGGAAGCATTTGAGATCTTAAAGAACGAATCATCCATCCTCAACCATGTTCTGCCTGCATCACAAGTGATGACCCATTGGACCAAACTCCTCGCCTAACTGCAACCCACCACCGCTTATCAGTCTTCTTAGTCCTCTTATTGCTCCATCCCCCTCCCTCCTCCGTGATCTTTTCCCCCACGCCATTCCGGTCGACCCTTTCTCTTCTCCCCCTGCCCTCCACGCTTTTTCACCGTCCTGCTTCCACTTCGTCTTCCAGCCGCTCTCTTTCTTCGCCCTCCCCCTTCCTGCACCTCCAGTACCAACCTTTTTCTGTGCACCACAGTCTTTACCCCGTCTTCATCCCTGAAGGCCTTCACGGCTTGCTTTCAGGTGGCCTTAACCAACCCCCTTTCATTTTCCCATTTCAACTTGGCCGAAATGCGCTTCTAATCATCACACTCCGTTTTCCCATTTTACTTGGTATAATCATAACCCCGATTTTTACCAATCAGCACCGGCTGTATGATGCACTGGAGTTACGTTTAGTCGTATTCTTAGTAATTTGATGGTTTATTAGTTTTAGAGTGAAGTGACCACACCAGTAAATAGTGACCTTTTCTTGCCTATATGACCAACCATGCCGATGCGAGTTATTAGCACTGTTGTATCCTTCTCTCATGAAGGCTTCACACAATTGTTTTACTATTGTAATGGTGCCAAAATATTAGTGTGTTCCTACACCTTTCGGGAAGCTTTGCGTCCGGCTTTTTATTCATCTTCAGTTTTACCGCACTCTACCAACCATCAATTTCTGTTGTTTTGCCCAACGTCCATAGATTTCGCGAAATGTTCAGGTATCCAGACAGACGTAACCAGTTTCAGCCGATTTAAATGGCGCACTTCTCGATTCGAAATAACGCCACTTGCACAAAATTAGTGTTGACGAAAGACTACACTAATTTCTCATGAGAGAGATTTCTCATGAGAGAGATTTCTCATGAGAGAGATTTCTCATGAGAGAGATTTCTCATGAGAGAGATTTCTCACGATTCCTCACTAATTCGTCACGATGAGATTTTTCAGACTCTGATGAAGTGTGGACATTTTTCGGCATTATGGCTGCTCATTAGTAATCCTGTCACTCCACAACATGGACAAAGCTAAATCCACAAAGTGAAACTTTGAACTTGTATATGGCTGATTTGGAAATCAGTATGCCTGTAGAGTCTTATATGGTCATTTAAATAAAATTAATAAATATACACAAATCGCTATAAATTATATAAAGGCGCTAAAGGTGATAAAGACGCTATGTCAGTGATCTGGGGAAGAATTGGGTTGCCAGTTCGAATCCGGGTCATGCCACTCCGATAAAACGTAAGTTGATAAAGTTGGCTTACTGTACTACGTTGTTTCTATGATTTGCACTGTTTGGCTTGTTTTCCTGTTTCCTTTATATTATATAGTCAGTGACAGTGCTGATTAGTGGTTAGCGTAGTATTTTAAATGTATGCAGTACGTCTGAGAAGTCCTCAGCCAGATAGGCCTATATGGTATAGGCCTATACAGTGTAGGCCTATACGATGTATCCCTATACCATATTAGGCCTAAAGTACTGGTGTTACTGCGACTGAACGCCTATTGCAGGAAGACATTTGCTACTCCCATTAGGTACATATTTTGCTCATAGTTTGTTGATTTGTACGCCTTTGGCCCAATATGGTATAAGCGTACATCGTATACACCTACACTGCGTAGGCCTATACCATATAGGACTTCTGAGACATACTGTGTACTACATTTAAAATATAGGAAGGAATCGTCTTCTTAAAAGCACTAGAGTGATTTTACATTCAGCACACCTTCCAAATACACGAAATTTTGATTGCCAAATTAGCATGTTAATGCAGTCGGCATACAAGGTAGAACAGCCTGGGTTCCAGATCCAGTTGCAGAAGTGCGTATAACAACTACATTATAAACAGGACGGAAAGCCAACTGGGCTCGAAAAGTTATTAATAAATACAGATGAAAATCCATTTACGTTGCCTTCTGAACTTAAATGTCAGACTTTCTGAGCGCGAATTGAACCCACGACCTTTGAGACCAAATGCCAAAGTCCTACCGCTCAGCCATACTAACACGGCCTTGTCAGTACGGCCGTGTCAATATGGCTGAGCGGTAGAACTCCGGCCTTTGGACTCTAAGGTCGTGGGTTCAATTCCCGCTCAGGCAATCTGACATTTTAAAGTCAAAAAGGCAACGTAAATAGGTTTGCATCTGTATTTATTTATAACAACTACATCGTACACCAGACGCTAATAACACTGCGGTAATAACTTCATGTCAGGAACACTAGCGTGCTTTCAGATTCAAACATTTCTTCCCACTACACGAAATTTTGACAGCAACACTGACATTGAAGTTTTTTTTTTATGAAAAATCCTTCCACCATTCTTCTTTCCCGAAACGACCTTCCCCCCCTCCCCCACT
>JAHWFP010250390.1:0-21546 GCA_023313725.1 Lithobius niger
ATTATAAATAGAAGTGGCCCTAACACAGAGCCCTGTGGTAGACTGTGTTCCAACAACAGTAAATTTGAGTAAGAATTATGTTTGTAATAAATTCAATATAAATGTTAAATTCATTTCCGAAGGTCACAGACCCACTTATTTGGCTAAATTGTGGAGTAGACCCAGTCTTTCGTAATGAAATCTGGTCATCGGTATCGGTCGCTGCAGCTAGATCAATGCATCTAATCTTTTTACGATACGCAATTTTTGCCGACCTATTCCTATAATACTATAGAACCGAATATGTTGTGCTTGGAGCTAATTAATGTCACGAATTTATTCTGAAGGTCTCATGAGTGCACTTTCAGAATACGGGCTAAAGTTTCTTTATATTTTATAAAGAGAAATGAAATTGCAGTGAAACTGGGTAATTGTTCATCTCACATTTTGATATTATTCTCCACTGAAGAACTAAGGAAATCGCTAGCCCCTTGAGTCAAAATAGAATATAAAATGTGAAACGAATTCACATTCTTTTCCGAAACGATCTGGAGTACAAAATATGAACCTAAAAAATGTGAAATCAGCTCCATCTAGATAACTTGCCCTTCATTTTCGTGCTAAGGAAAACGTTTAGTTTATACAGTTTGTGCCAAAAGGTAATATTTTGCAAAAAATGTTAATACGAGTGATGCCAGCTCTCATAGAATTTACGAACTTATGCAAAAGAACGAATCATCAATTCCATCAATTCAACAGTTCACGAATTCCGTTGGAAAAGGCGACACTCATTTTTCGAACCTTTTGTTGAAATATTACTCATTTATTCCAACAATAAGTAAACAAACGGTTTTCACGCTCACGAAAGGAACGGACAAGATTTAGGGTGTTATTTCACATTTTTCAACTTCATGTTTTGTCCTGGAGGTGAAACTCATATTGTACACATTCCTTCTGCAGTTACCGCCACTTAGTTGCACAAATGTGTAACACCCAAGGTGTCAACCATTCCTTTTATGTTAAAAAAAATAACGTGAATAAACAAATAACGGGTTGAGGTTGTCAGGGAATAATTACAGAAAATAAGTGACTTGTGACACATATTTCCTTTAAATAGTTATTCTGGTGAAATAATTACAACCAAGTGGAACTAAAAAACGTTAATCAGACCTACAAATCTACAAACTAAAAAAAAACTAAACCAAGCCTAAAAAAAACGCATAAAATGAAATTTGCATAAAATTAAAAAGCAATCAAAAGTGTGCTCAGCTAAGCTGAAATCACTTAACCAGGCCTGGTAAAGTTTGTCACTTTATGACCTCCACTCCGTCTTGTTTGTCTACAAAACCAGCGGAAGTTGACTATGTAGAGCAGAAAGGGAATTAAGACGAAAGATTAAAATGACGGAATTAAAAAGACAATTTTTGACCAATTCAATTTATACTTATCGTGGACCGTTACGGATTTAAGCGCGAGCCAAGAGGGGATTACACATCACGCAAAGTTGATGACGTCATTTGACTTGGGTCTAACAAGACTTTGTGCTTAGTAAAGCTTCTGTTGACCGAATTATGGTTTTTCGATCAGTGTCCTTTGGGTAAGGACGCTGATCGAAAAACCATGACCGAATCGAGTCACTAATAAAAAAAAAAAATAAAGAGTGGTAACGTATATATGGAGATGTATGAGGAAACAGAAATTTGGCAGCTTGCGGTAGTCTTTTTTTTTTTCAATATAGCAGAAAAAGCGCCGATTTTTTTCAAAATTGCGAATAGAGCTCTAGTGGGATTTTTCAAAATGGCGGACAACCAGTGGCGTAGTGTGAATGGTCCTTTTTTCAACTGATTTTCGAGTTCAAAGTGCACTTGCGAGGCCTCTAATAGCCTGAAATGAACATGCTTAGAATATTCTGAAAAGTGTGGATCTATTCTTTCCAACACTCCTAACCCAAATTGTTTAGCTTAGCTACGGACCGTCGTACACCCATTTAAAGGTGAAGAGGTAATGGCGTAGCAGCGAAAGCATATGGTGACTTTTCAAGTTCGAAGTGCTCTTACACGCGTTCTAATAGCCTGAAATTGACATGCTTAGGATTTTCTGAAAGATGGGAATTTATTCTTTCTATCAATCCTAACCGAAATTGTTTAGCTTCGATGGGACTGTCCAACGCCCGTTTAAAAGTGAAGTTGTAATGGTGTAGCAGCTATTTTCGATTTGAAAGTGACATTGTAATGCTCATATTTGTATCAGTATTTAAGCTAAACAATTTTGGTTATGATTGATGGAAAGAACAGATCTCCATATTTCAAAATATCCTAAACATTCCATTTCGGGCTATTAAAGAGCTTGCAAGAATTCGAAAATCAAATACGCTTTCGCCGCTAGGCCATCACCTCTTAACCTTTATGAGCGTAGGGTAGTCCCTCGCTGAGCTAACCAATTTCGATTAGGATTTATGAAAATAACAGATTCCTATCTTTCAGAATATCCTAAGCATGTCCATTTCTGGCCATTTCTCGCAATAGCACTTTGAATTTGAAACTCACCGTACGCTTTTGCCGCTATGCCATTACCGCATCACCTTTAAATGGGTACAGGACGGTCCCTTGTTAAGCTAAACAATTTCGATTAAGATTGATGGAAATAATATAGATACCTATATTTCAGAATATTCTAAGCATGTCCATTTCGGGCTATAAGACAGCTAACAATAACACCTTGAATTCGAAACTCACCATACGCTCTCGCCGCTATGCCGTTACCTCGTCACCTTTAAATGGGCGTACGGCGGTTCCTTGCTAAGCTAAACAATTTCGATTAGAATTCAGAAAATCCTAAGCATGTCCATTTCGGGCTATTAAGAGAGCTCACAGTAGCACTTCGAAATCGATACTCACTGTATACGCTTTCGCAGCTATGATATTACTTGGTCATCTTTAGATGGGCATAGGACAGTCCCTTGCTAAGTTAAACAATTTCGATCAGGATTAACGGAAAGAATAAATTCAATTCTTTCAGAATATCCTAAGCATGTCCGTTCCAGTCTATTCGGGGGGTCACAAGAGCACCTTGAATTCAAAAATCAACAAACGCTTTCACACTATGCTAATACCTATTCACCGTTAAATGGGCTTAGGACAGTCCCTAGCTAAGTTGAACAATGTTGGTTAGGAGTGATGGAAATAATAGATTCCAATCTTTCATAATATCCTAAGCATGTCCATTTCGGGCTATTAGAGAGCTCACAAATAGCACTTTGAATTCGAAACTCGTCACGGCGTAAGGACGGTCACTTGCTAAGCTAAATAATTTCGAGTAGGATGTGACGGAAAGAATAAATTCCAGTCTTTCAGAATATCCTAAGCATGTCCATTTCGGCCAATTAGAGAGCTCGTAAGAGGACTTTGAATTCGAAAATCACCATATGCTTTCGCTCCTACGCCATTACCTCTTCTCTTTTAAATGGGCGTAGGACGGTCCCTATCAAAGTTAAACAATTTTGATTCAGAGTGATAGAAAGAAAAGATTCCCACCTTTCAGAATATCGTAAGCATGTCCATTTCGGGCTATTAGAGGGCTCGCAAGTGCACTTTGAACCCGAAATCACTGTAACAACCTATTGAAGAAAGGAGCATTCGTGCAAATTAAGGGTGATGTATTTGAAATACGATTTTGGGGTTGAATGGTTGGTTTTTACGTAAAAAATTTATATCACCTTTCCTGTCCAGAATTGTGTGTTGAACGTTTTTTTTTTCACATTATGCTTTTGATTTGCTGACGGTTAAGGAGTTAGCCAAAAATACCGTTTTTTCAACTGGCCTTTTGACCGTCATCTTGGATTTAAGGGCTCCTGGGTAACTGTCGAAGTGGCTCCATATCTAAAAATGATCTTACAGGCATGTTGGTTCATCATGACGATTTTCATGCTTTTATGAAAAAGTGAACAATTCCTTGAATTTTACCATCTCTGCCACCTAACTAAAACGAACGTAAACAAAACGAAAGGATACACTTTACACACAAAAAAACTAAGACTCGTTCATAAACCATATATAACCATTAGCGTGCACGGGGATGGGAGGGAAGCGCATTGCAAAAAAAAAATGCCCTTTTTTAGCCCTCTTTGAAGAAAAACCGTGCCATATTTTGCTTTTCTGCGCTGAAAAATGCTGGTTGCAGTAAAGAGAAAGGGCCTAGAGCCCTAAAAAGGGCAACAAGAAAGCTAGGAATCCCAAGAAACGGGCCAAAAATGGTAAACAAGAGAGTGACAAGCCAAAAAAAAAAAGGTTCCCAGAAAAATAAAGCCCCAGCGTGCCCTTTCACTGAAAGTTGCCCCTGCCCTCTCGAATGTCTGTTCCCTCACGCTACTGTGTATAACAAATAAATACAAAATGTAGAAATAGTTAACATACACCCATAAATATTTGTAATTGATTTTACTAATAAGTTGGCTGGATATTTATGATGAGGTATAGGCTGATCCTGCGTTTGGTTATTGGTCTTTTTGGTTCACTCCAGTTTTTTTCCCCTTAAACGTCCTCGAGCTTGTGTTGAGGAAAAAAAAAAACACTTCCACGCCACAGCCATCACAAAGCACTCACGAGTTTAATGGAGAAAAAAATCTCTGTTCCAAAAAAATATGTAAATAACTACCCCAACATTCGTGGTATTATCATTAATAATAGTGCGTCAGCCTGGTTTGATAATAATCATTTTTGTCCTCCATGAGTTGTATTCTAAACTTAAAGGGCAATTACATCCATTTTGACATGCATGCTTTACTTTTGGATCACTTCCACAATAACTAAACACAAGAACTGCGATAAGAATACGTTACGTACATACGTCCGATACAACAATTTAATTATTGCATCACCAAAACACGACACGCAGACCGTCATTGTTTTGCTGGAACGCGCGGAAATTAATGCTGACAGATGTCACTTTTCGATTTCGACTCGCAGACGATTGAGATAGCTCTATTGGCTGTGAGAGCTCAAGCATCCGACGGCCTTAACTAGCCGACAGTTGTAGTGGCCAGCTAAGGCCGTCAGACGCACGAGCTCTTACACCCAATAGAGCTATCTCAATCGGCTGCGCGTCGAAATCGAAAAGTGACATCAGTCGGCATTAATTTCTGCGCGTTCCAGCAAAACAATGGCGATCTCCATGTCGTGTTTTGGTGATGCAATAATTAAATTGTTGTATCGGACGTACGTAACGTATTTTTACCGCAATTCTTGTGTTTAGTTATTGTGTAAATGATCCAAAAGTAAAGCATGCATGTCAAAATGGATGTATTTGCCCTTTAAAAAAAAACAGTGAGGGCTTGTGCATGGTGTTTTATCAGCTTGGGAATAAATGGAGTGAACGAGAAAAATGATCTGTACTTAAAATAGGCAAAAGAGGTGTTTGCAAAGAAAATACCACGTTACATTAAAAAGAAGATGGAGGTACTAAAGCGAAAAAATTATCGGTTAAGTATGTGGTCAGTTACCCCAATGAAAATTTTCCTCCTGGAAGCCCTTACCGAGTTAGGCTACTCTACAGGAAAAAGCATATCTTTTTTGCCTTCAGTTCAGTCAGTAGCAAAATATTCTTCGCATACATTGAACCGGCTCATTTATTTTAATCTTTAAACATTTTAGAAGCAGAGAGTCTAGGCAAAACCAGGGATTCGAACAGGGAAACTTCTTATCGTGGCAGCAACCGAGTGATTGTTTATAAAAAGCCGGATTGCTGCGGGACACTGGCAGTCCCGCACATAATGCTGACCTGCTGGCGTTCTGTCAGGGATTATGACAGCTAAGGTTCGCCTTTGCAATTTAGATCTATACCCATTCAGCCACTATGCCAGAAATCGTAGTAAATTCCCCTGCAGTATAGGCAAATTAATTGTGATTTTTTGTAAACAGCTTCTTTTACGTTTCATAAATATTAGCTTTAAAAAATTATAAACTTAAAGCTATTTTTTATTAAATTAATAACTATTTTAATAGGTTTATAATCATCTGCTTTTGTATTTAACAGCACTGAAGGTTTCTATGCATTTTTTTTTTGTTCCTATTGTTTTAGATGCGCTACTTGTCACATTAGTTAGAAAGTGAGATTGTTTTTGTAACCTAAGCCTAACTGCACAAAGTAACCTTCGTGGCCTTCAAATAACATCTACTTCGCACGAACATTTAAAAATAATCTTAAATGATAAATTATCGTTCAGCAATTTATTCATAAACTCTCACCCATGAATTAACTCTATTATAGGCCTAATTTGATTTCGTTTGGCGGCCATGACACTTGCGAAGGGAGGAGTTCATTGGCCGGAGGCGTGCGCATGCGCAGACGAGTTGTGGGCAAGTCGCTTGTTGGGAAAAGGAGGAGGAGGGGAAATGTTCGTAACGGAATTCGAGAAATACGGAGCAAATATTCTGTGCATACAGGAAGAAAGTTGTCCGAAGAAAAGCAACCGGTGTTACAAATTACACCTTCCGTGTGCAAAGAAAACACAAGAACGACGAAGTTGAAAGCTCGCGCTAGAATTTTTAAGGTTGGGCTGGAATTGAGAAGAGAAAAATGCGCTCTGTTTTTTAGGCTCATTATATGCTTCATTCAAGCAACTGCCTGTTGAAAACTACCAACTGAAAAAGCGATTGTTTTTTTATATTCCCGACTACAGCTAAACTTACATTCAAGATATGAACGGTGCTGCATAAATTAATCCATCGCAATCACGAAGGTATCCTTTTTTTTTTAATGATATTCTAAGTCCAAACTTTTTTCTAAGTTTTTGTAAAGTGTTCTTGAAAAAACTGCAAATAGCGACCACTTTTCCGGATCCACTGTTCAATCCTGATTCCGGATAAGTGTGTCCAATTTTTCGAATTTTTTGTTCAGTGTTGCCATGATGCACTAAGGTGACTACCTCAAAATGTTTCCAGTTGAATTTGGTCCAAAAAATGCACAAAATAGAACCAGAATTTAAAAATCGACTTTGCGAATCTGAGTCGAATGAAGTGGTCCCCATGTTCACCCTTTTTCAGGCCCTGCCGGGTGAACTGGGTGAACATGGGGACCACTTCATTCGACTCAGATTTCGCGCGTTCGATTTTTAAATTGAGTTCTTTTTTGTGCATTTTTTGACCGAATTTGAATTGGAAAAATTTTGATGTAGTCAGTGTAGTACATCACGGCTACACTGAACGAAAGTTGAAACTTTTTCTAAGTTTTTTTCAAAAAATTCGAATAATAGGACCCACCTATTCGGAATCAGGATAGAATTAGGGGTACAGAAAAATGGTCCCCATTTGCACTTTTTTCAAAAACTCTTTTCAAAAAATGTTTAGACTAGCTGTTGCGTTTTTTTATGAACCACCCTGTAATTCACAAATAAAATTAACATTTTTTTTAAATAAAAAAAATTAAAAAACTCAAAGTCTGTGCACCATTAATACCAACCCTACCACACCTTACCATCAATACCAATCCTATAAATTCTAGTTAATACTAATAACATACTGAACTTATATAATACAAACCCACATTTTCTACAGTCTTATTCAAATTCATAGATGGTGTCGTTAGCAAAAACACCATCCAATTTAGTTTTAAAATTAAGGTTGAAGACGGAGCCGACATATTCTAACTGCATAATAATGGAGATTTGTAATTTTAAGTTTCAATGAAGAGCTTCGTGTAACCATTCTTTCCCGCACGACTTCATTAAAATAGTTTGGTAAGACAACAGAACAACTGAACAACTTGTTCATAAAAATGAGACTGCCCCTTTTTCTCCTTCTAGTGGAGTGTCGACTTTTTCCAGGAATTTTCTGTAGCTAAATTTGCTGAAACTTTTTATTCTTTTAGTATACCGCCTTTGCACGTTCTGAACCATTTTGCGGTATGCTAGTGTTTCCAAAAAGGGTTCCCATACTCTAAAATTGGTTGAATAAAAGCGTTAAACCAGGGTAGCTTTGAATCACTTTAGGGTCACGGTTAGTTATTTGGAAGAAAACAAAACGTAAGGAATGAGATTCGCTAACTAAGTTCTACGAATGCTTGGCGAAAGTAAATTCATTATCAATTTCAATTCTCAAATCACAGAAAGAAAAAAAAACACGGAAATTGAGGAAATCACGGTAAAAACCGAACTAAAGATTGGTTTTTATCCGAAATAATATTAAATAAGGGGGTTATTTACTCCAAAATGAAGGTATACAAGTTTATCACCTTTACTATGAATTTGCTATTTTAAGCTATACACTGACAAACATGATCAATAATTTCATTCGCTCGGGAATAATCGTCAATGGAGCGGAAGATGGCGGCCGCCATCCTCCCAAAAATGCTTAATATATAGAAAATAACAGGTGCTCCAGAACCGAACCCTATGGGAGTCTACTGTTGACATCTAACCAATGAGAGTGATATCTCATTCCAAAACGACCGTCATCCTGCGCCCATTCAACCAAGACATAATCCAATTCAGCACAGGGCCCGGCTATAATACCAACACTAACTAATCTTACCCGCAACTTCGAATGCACAACTTTATCGAATGTTTTTTTTTTCAAGATCAAAGAAGGGACGTTGATCGAAATGCCATCATCATACTGAACAAAATAAAACAAAGTTCGAGCAAATTGGTTACAGTTGAAACCCACTGGTCAGAAGTTGTGTTGTATGACTCCGAAAATATAAGTAGGAAAGTAATCGGAGGTATGCCAACTCAAAATCCTTTCAAACATGTTGGAAAGATGAGATGTTAGGCTGATTACTCGCCAAGGACCAACATCCCCTCTTATAGATCGGCAAAATCAGGCCAAATTGTTGGCACAAAACAAAAGTTTATGCAATCACTCCACAACTGTGCAAGGAAGGGTGTAACAATCGTTTAGATTGTGAGTAAAAATTCACCGGTTAAAAGATCAGGACCTGCGGCTGACCCTGATTTTAACTTAAGGAAATCTACACTTCAGAGAGCAAAGAAGGAGTATAGTTACCGGTACAGACAAGTTAGGAAGATACCGTTATCAGGGCCTTGTGAATACATTATTGACTAATCGTAAAAAAAACTCCATCTGCTGCAACATTGGGACCTGCATTAATTAGGGCTGGGCGCTCTACCAATTTTGCTGCACCCGACTAGCAAATGGAAGGTTTTGGAATCGAGTCTCAGTCAGAGAACAGGTTGATTTAGGGTTTCGACATGTAATATATTTGACATTATGTCATACTTATTACTTAAGATTAGCAAAAGTGACTTCAGGGCAATAAATAAACAGGGATCCAGGACAAAGGGGGTCTTAGCCGGTTCCTGAATGACCTTTTTCGGAAGCATCGTTACTTTTGACTCTTTAGGGCGTAAACTTGGTCGCTACAAAACGTCATGGCTCACAAGGTTGCTTCACGAGGTAAGCATTTTTTTTTTGAAAATCGAGCATTAAAAGGACAAACCCTTTCCATATTTTCGTGCATCCTGCGCGTAATTAACTTTTGCAACAATTACGTACGTTTGAGCGAATATATCAAAACCGTCTCGTACTTGGGAAAAACCAGGAAAATAAATGCGTTTGCAACATTTGCATACGTTTGAACTCTTGTTGCAAAACCGAGTCATACAGGAAAGCCAACACGGAGGCATGCACCTTTAACATTAACGGCCATTCCAAAAGTTCACGTAAGGCACTGTTATATAATAACGTTACAAGAATAAAGTTTAGTTGTAATAGAAAAAAATTATTTTTCCTGGCCGGCATTCACCATAAGCAGCAGATCATTACAACAACATTCGTTTTTATAGCAGGATTGAGGGCATATGGGATTGGCACAATTGGGTAGTTACCTGTCTCTTTTTATTGATGATTATCACGCCCCTCTCCCCTCCTTCCCCCCTCAAATGCGCTTGACTACCTTGATTAGGACCATTACCCTACCTTGTTGGCCCTTTTCATTCCCGCATTCCTCCATGATTACACCCGCATTTTTGTGGGGAGGGAAATAAAACACACCCCCAGGAGGTTTCTCTTTCCGTGTTATGGGTGAAGGTCTCGCCAAAACCCTCCTACGAGAAAACTGAACTAACCGCGCGATTACATTTTTTTTTGTAGGCATTGGTAAGTTGGTGGGGAGAGAAAATCGGTTTGCGGTTCACGAAAGTCCCTCCAATAAATTAAGTAAACATGGGGAGTAAATATAAACAAACACAAAGAAACACAGATTTTTTAGAAAACTTTTAAAAACCTTTGAAAATGAAAAGTCAGGATAGCGTTGCAATCGTCGTATGCTAACATAAACCTTAAATAATTTACTTCTGGTAGCATAATGGTTAACAATACAATACGAAAATTAAATAAAGTGTTAGGTAAACACGTAAACAATGTGATGCAATTTGATTATGATTGCCTTGACAAGCTAATGTATAAGGCTGCAATGCCTCGTGGAAATGCACTACATGGGTTTTTCTTGCTTCACCGATTTTAAGGATTTTTTTTTAATGCAGCGTGTCAATTATTGGGTACCAAAGCTGTCTAGACGATATCACGTGGAACAGTGTTCTTAGTCTGAGCTTGTTTACCGACTAGACTGTGACTGAACTGATGTTTAACGACATAGCGATGTTCGGTATTTGCGTGAATATTGTTTGCAAGGCAGCAATGGTCATGGTGTATGAAATATTCCCTAATTGTAGGCCCTATATTAAATCTGACAAAGAGTCTTACCCACCAACTTTAGCTTTTTTTGTTTCTATTTTTAATGAAGAATAAAAAAGTGCACGATGGCAGTGGAAACTGCGGTTTGACGAAAGTGGCCTTTTGGTTCCTTCGGTTTCTTTATTGGAGCTTTCTAATCAGTTGGCCTTGTTTCACGTGATATAGGGATAAAAAAATAATTAACCACAGCAAAATTTCATCAATCACAATTTGAGAAATCGTTGCTGCAAAGGTATATGTGAAGAATTAAGGATAACTAGGAAGGTCCCTAGTGTTGTTCCAAACCCCCATATGCCACAGGTAGGCTAAACGAAAATTAAAGACTGGCCTTGCGAGGATAGAAGACACACTAATCTGAGAAAGAAAGAAAAGAGAGCTGCCCCAACTGGGTCTCGAACCCAGGACTTTCCGCTGACTTGGCCGGCCGCTTTAACTACTGCAGACTGTTTGCTTTGTTTACCCTTTACCTTGTGATTTAATCTTTATTTATTACTCGCATTATTTCTAGTGGAGGCCAATAAGCAATCTTGCTTTCCCTCATTGTGTATGTTTGTGCCCCACCGCTGAGAAAGACTGAACAGCTACTCAGCTCAGATGGAGCTTGTTGCCAGTATCCGCCCCGGTAGCAAAGTGGTTAGAGCGCCCAGCCTAGTCAGCGGAAGTCCTGGGTTCGAGTCCCAGTCGGGGCAGTTATCTTTTCTCTCTTTCTCAGATTAGTGTACTTGTATCCTCACAAGACCAGTCTTTAATGCAGTCTGTTTGCTTCATTTACCCTTTACCATGTGATTTATTCTTTATTTACAGGTTAGGTCAGCCAACGACAATATCGCTACTACAACAGCGGTAGTCGTAGGAGAGAGGCGATTCAGGGAAGTGGGAGGACGAAATATATGGAAAACGTTAGGTCAGTTGTCCGAATTTCGCCATGCAGATACTGGTTTCGGTTGGAAACAACACCTTCTTATTCCGCGGTCTCCCTCCCTCCCCCTTCAGTTTTCGGCGAAGAGAGGATCAACATGCCAAGATATTTTACCTTGTTCAGTCCATGGTTCAGTCGACATTTTTCCTGTCACTCAGATGTTGTACGCTGGGAGTATAGAGCAGTGACACGACGTAGTGTTATTGTATATAACTCTATGCTGGACCTTTAATGGGTTAGCTGCAAGGGGCACTGCAGAGAGAAACAGAAGGGCGTCATACTGAAGCCGATTGCTGTGAAGAGTCATTTCTTAGACCTAAAACGCGCAATTTTTGTTGTTGGAGAATTTTCTTAGGCATTTTCTTAGGCTTAAAATAACGTTGTTTTCTCCAACAACGTTATTTTAAGCCTAAGAAATCCGCTCTTCCGTTGTTTTTCCCTCCATTTTTATGTAGTGCACCTTGTAGTTATGCCCTCCAAAACCCATACTGGTGCCAATATGGCGGCAAATGTCACTGCTCTATTGAATTTGCACGGGGGCATTATATAATATTCCCTTGCAAAATCATTCACCGTCGACCAGATCTCCATACAGTGCCAATTTTCTTTTAATTCATTACCAATGTCGACGAATGCAACACCTGAGAATAGAATGATTGTGATATATATATATATGTATATACAGAATCACTTTGTTTTCCTCCAGCCCGAGCGTCATTTAGACTTTACTCTAAGTGTTTATTATTCGACTCGTTAGGCTTAATAGAATTTGCAAACTGGTTTTGTTCGCCTGGTTTGTTGAACTTGGCTGATTTATCTCACGACGTACTCGGTGACCTGCGCTGATAGATATTATAATGGGCCAACTAGAGGACCAATCTAAGAATGAAGCAGAGCCAGTTCCAACAGTAATCGCGCACCGGCAGCGCAATCCAGAGATACGACTATACAAGTCGCAGGTTACAAAGTCAATGATCTACGTTTATATATATGTATACGTCGACTAGATGGAATGTTGTTCACTTGCTGGAGAAATTTAGGGTTAGACTTGGGATCCACCCAAAGACGAGATGGAACGTGGTTTGGTGTGCCGAACCTTTTTCGGGATCACAAAAGGAAAATGGCTACTTTTAAAACAAATTCCTACACACCTACGAACTATAACAAGTTTTGAATGGAAGAAAACTGGTTTACAAAAAGGGTTATGGTACAAACGGTGAACATGGATCATTTTTCATTTCACTGTGATTTACTTTCAGCCCCTTTGTGAAATTCTGTTTTAAAAGAAGGTTTTGTTTCCATGTCTGCTATAGTGGTGCACCCTGAAATTTTCATGGGGAGGAGGTAAAACAAGCCCCCCCCCCCCTTACAGGAGGGCTACAGAATGGTAACAGTCCCTGGCCCCAGGTGGCCCCAGAAAGGAAATATATATATACAGTATATAATAAAAATAAATTATGTACATTAAAAAAGGTGCTAATTTGCTTTCGTAAAAGTGGCAGGAAACTTTTAACCAGGGGGGGGGGGAATGAGGCTTAATGGCGCGTCGACAGCTTGGTTATTAGCGCCAACCTCAGTCACTTTTAACCAGGAGAGTTTTCTTTTTCTTGAGCTGCCACAAACGAATTGGGTGTAGTCTGTCTCTGGAGCCGACGGCCATGCAGGCCGGGCTCCTGCTGTTGTGAAAAGTGAAAATATGAAACACTTGACTGGACCACGAAAAAAATGGTTTCTATTTTCACAACAACAAAAAATTGAAAAAAAATTTTTACTAGTGTTTTTTTTTATGGCCCATCCTATACATATTAAGGTGGGGAGAGGGACAAGGGTTAATTTGCCACCGGCCCCGCAACACGTAGCTATGCCACTGCCCTGCGCCCTGTAAACAAACTCACGTTTTTGATGGCTTTCAATATTTATAAAGCCCAACTAGTGATTTTTTTTTAGTTGCAACAAATGCCTTACTTATTCATAAACTCGCTACCAATAGACGGATTTGTTCTGAATGAGCGAGCAAAGCGAACGAAATGCAGTGGTTGTCTACATTGCCGAGGAGTATAGAAGTTCAACATGGTATGCCAAAGTACCAGGAATTAAAAAACAAAAACGAACTCGTTTAGTGTTTAAGGCAAGGTTTAACTGAACGAAAGTGAAAACGAAAGGAACACGAATCAGCTTTCCTGTATGGTTTCAGATACCACAATGTTGCTGGAATGTTAAGTCCACGTGAAACCTTACTGCTGTCCTCAACCATTGTAACCACCAAAACAAAATGTTTTAAATGTTCTTTACATTTTAACCCTGTAGGTAAGCCAATGACTGGTGTCCTCTGCTTGGCTTAACAGTATCAGTGAAAAACAGTAAAAAAAAATAATCGTTATATATCATCAGTCGGGTGGTGAACTAAAATGGAGACGACTTAACTGAAGAAATCTGAAAAATTAACCCCAAAAAAATAACAGAATGAAGAATTATATCTGCTTGTTTGGCTATGCGTGTATCGGATTCTCGTTAATTCCAACCGACATATTTTAAATTTAATCCTGCGTCTCATATGTGGATTTTTTAACGTAGTCCCGGTCAAATCCGACCCCATAATTCAAAAATTCAAAGTCACTATTACGAAACGTTGTAAAAGAGTTCCTTACATGGAAATTAAAGGGAAATTCGCTAGATTTTACACTGAATTTTACACTAGAAATTAGAATTTTACACTGAGTTTAACTTTACTTTATTCAAGAAAAAAATATAAGTGAAAACCAAAATGTTCACCTTTTGACAAATTGGAAAACATCGGAAATGAACACTGACAAAAGGGACACTCAAAAATGAACAAATATGGAAAAATCAATCAGTTATTTGATTCAACAATACAGTTACTACACTGCATCAACATTTCCAAGTATTCTTTGCAGAAGAATTGTCCACATGTACTCCAGATTTTGTTGACTACTTTACGTGAATCCTACTGTGGGGTCATATTTGACCCCCAAAGTACTTTGAAAAAAAACGCAAACAACACAGTCAATCCAAAACTTTTGTTTTTTTTTTATGAAAAAAATATTCAAATGAAATGTCACCAACGATGAACCCAGAAAAAAAAGGTGAAATATTGAAATTTGGAAAAAAGAAAAAAAACACGACCCCTTTTGACACCAGCTATGGGACTGAGGGTTAACTAATATAAGCAATATTATTTGGGCACTAATTTAATCTGCATTGCATTGAAATCTGACGTAACAACACATTAAATAACTGTTGTTCTCCTTTTCTAGTATTTGCAGTATCTGTCTTTTTGGTGGTTGCAGTTGTGATGGTTATCTACTTTTAGATTATACTATAATAGAGAGTAATGTTGCAGTGCGCGATAGAGGTGTGCGCCTCAACATTTATGTAAGTGGCGGAAGTGTACGAAAGACCGGTTGTGCCTATGTAGACGCTGTAGCCGCTTGTTTAGTACACATTTTAGAAGCAGGGAATGGTCCAGTAAGAATAGGGGAAAAATCCATATATTTGAACCGAGAAACTTTTGACCAAGAAAATGTTCACAATAAGGCACAAATTTGATGCTTGCTGAGCCTAGGCCATGAAGCCTAACATTCAGAGTAAGTTAGAATAAATCCCTGCTGAAGGAGACTACTGTTTACCACCTTACAGTACTCTGACAGTAAGCCTGGCAAGAATTTTGACGGGGTATCCCCTTCCAGTTCCTTACCAGTTCAACTTCTAGTGAAGTGAATGAGGTAAACAAGCACTATAATGATATAAGAATAAAAAAAGGCAAACAGTGCACAAACATACAAAAAGCACGACGTTTCGAGGCTACTTTCACCTCATCATCAGGTGTACTATATCTACAAAAGTTTCGTCAGCATGCTAAAAATACAGTTCATACCGCTAAAATGTTTCAAGTTGCAAATAAAACAGAAAAACGATTTAAAAGAACCTAAGCTTAACCTGGGCAAAACAGGTAAGCATTAGTACGACCAAGAATTTATAGGGTTGGGGAGGAGAATTTGTAACTCTAAAAAATCACTATTGAAACGTCCTAGATCCATTCCAATTAGTTCCATCATTCAGAGGGCGCCACGTGTTCCATCTGGCAATTTTTGCTCTTTTTCAGCCCAAATCTAAAGTAAACTAAATTACAACTAAGCTAAACTAAATAATAATTATAATACAAGCTAGTTTCATTTAGTTCAGTTTAATTTTTGGCTGAAAACTGAGTAGAAATTCCCACATAAAACTCGTGGCGCCCTCTATAAACTAAGTCGGAACTAATTGGAATGGTTCTAATTACGTTTCAGTATTGGGAAACGTTTCAGACGTTTCAGTATTGGGATTTCACTGTCTCAGTCACAACTTCTCCTCCCCACCCCTATAAATTCTTGGTAGACCAATTCACCTCACCCCTGCGAATGCAGAGAAGTGAAGTCAGGTGGCTGGTGCTTCTGTTTGGCATCTTTCACCAAAATAATATTTAAACTTTTCACTTCTCTGCCATCGTAGGGTTGAGGTCGATTGGTCGTCCTAATGCTTACCTCTTTTGCCCAGGTTAAAGGTGCACTCCGCTTGCCTTATAACAGCCACGCGCCGTTTGCCACCCGCGCATATTACCATCGCACCATTTCGCGAAATTCTGCGTATTACTACAAGGCCAACTAGGGCCAACTGAGATAGTAGCTGCGTTCCTCGTAGCAAGGAACGCAACTACTATCTCAGTTGGCCTTGGGCGTAGTAGTCGATACAGCATGAATGTAAAAAATGGGTCGGCGCAAACCGAAATTATTTTCCTATTTTAATATCAAACTTTATGATTTTTTTGGCTAGTATCTTATTTTTTTTTCCGGCGATGTATTGGCATAAATAATTTTAATTTTTACCGCATTAGACCTTTATATTTTTGATCTCATGGTAATTATTAGCAAGCGATTAAAAATTAGTACATACGCACACACGTAGATGAAACTTCAAGGTTATTGTAAGAGCGCAAAAGCTAATATAATCGCAGGATACTCTTAAATTAGTTCCCAATATTCGACAGAAAAGTCTCCTATAGACGCCACATTTTAAAACGGATATTTCATTAGCAAGGGATTGGCTAACAAATAGACCTTTGGTGCCGTACTTGCTGTGGAGGATAGAGAAAAATGGCGCTAGGAGGAATGTACCTCTAAGCTTCTGTGTTTTATTTGCAACTTAAAAATTTTTACTACCCTTGCTGAAGCTGTATGAACTGTATTTTGACATGTTGACGAAATTTTTGTGGCTTTACTGCACCTGATGACGAGGTGAAAGTAACCTCGAAACGTCGTGCTTTTTGTATGTTTGTTGTGTAATGCTTGGCTTTTTCATTCTTATTGCTCAGCTTCTACATACTCGCCACCACGACCACCACTTTGTATGGAACGAATTCGAATGGTTGTTCGTATGTATAGGAGGCCACGGATCGTAAAAACACAGAGTAAATTGTCATAAGAACTGGGCGGCGTGGCGCGTCTGTGTGTACAGGGCCAAATTATGTTTATTGCTTATTTAATGACGCTCCTCTACGAACATCCGGTCACTTTCTTCTCTCTCTCTCTTCCAGTGGGCGAATTTGAATAATAGCATTTCTTGCGCTGGGAACTTTGCATTCCTACACAACGTGAAAAACTACACCAGGAAAATGGCAAATGCCAAAGGCAGGAGGCTGTTAATGGGCCACTGTATTACAACTGGTTGAAGTTACATCGTTAAAATATAGCACTAATCGCCAGTTGTAAAGTATAGAATTGTAATTTCTTCAATGATATATCATCGATTCTTCGGTTGGCAAGAAGAGAATCTATATTTAGATGTGCTGGCTAATGGCTGCTATGCGGCTATCTAACTTGCATATCATACTGATACCAATCAGAATGTATTTTCGCTATGCAAAGGGGAGTGCTCACAGGGGATTGGGGGAGAGGGCTAGCACGTCCACACAGAAGGGGGAAGGGGGCTCTAACCCCTGCCCTTATGGCAAAGTGCCCTTTTTTCTGAAAAGTGCCCTTTTTCGGTGGAGCAGTGGTGTAAAAGCAGCTTAAAAAACTATAAAAAAAGACAATAACTGCTAAGAAAGTAGTACAAACAGGGGCAGAAATGGTCAAATTCCCACAAAAGAGGGGTAAAAAAAAGGTTAAAACACACAAATAAATTTTCCCAGAAAAAAAGTTTTCCCCCACCCTCTCTGGGGCCTGTGCACGTCCCTGGGAGAGGGTGTTGATGAGTTGCACCGGGGAGGAGGTGGCTGACAAGTTGCACCTTGATGACACTGAAGCGAGGGGAAGGGGGGGGGGGGGGGGGGGGCCAGTAAACGGACATTCTAAAGACGCTGTACGCCAATGACGTGTACCAACTCAGTTTTCGCGCAAAGTCTTTAAAATGTGTAAATAAAGAAACATACTCGCTGTAAATAATGTAAAGGAAAGTTGGCAATAAGCCACCAGCAAAAATCATTCACTAGAAGAACGTAGTACACCACTAAGCCGCCTTTATGGACTTACGTTTATTCAAGTGACGTGTCGCAGATTCGAACCGGCAAACCAGTCCATTTCCAGAGCAGTGCCATACCGTTAAATAAGAGTAAATGTAGTCCTGGTCAAAGTTGTGGACAAATGGACAAAGTGATCATATTTGTAAAGACGGTGAACACTGGCAGTGATCTGGAGATGAACTGGTTCGCCGGTATGAATCCGGGTCACATCACTTGAATAAAACGTAAGTCCATAAAGGTGGCTTACTGCATTACAGTGACGGCGCTAGGGGTGGGCCAGGGTGGGCCATGACCCCCCTAAATATTTTGCGGCCACCCTGCCGCCCCCCCCCCCCAAACCCCAACAGAAAATAAAACAATAAAAAAAAACTTGCAGGTCAACTTGAAACCAAGTTAATAAAATGAGCTTTTATTTTTTATTTTATTTATTTATTTATTTATTTATTTTTGTAGGAACTTCACAACATAAATTATGTGCAACCTAATTTAAGTTTTCAGAGATATGTTCCTGGTCACATTGAAAAACCACAAGTTCATACCAATATACACTGTTTTAATAATTTTCGGCAGACAATTGCTGCCTTGGTCACCTAAAAGACAGACAAAGTCACAACAACATGAATGTTGAGACCTCCAATACATTACCAGTTGCGTAATGCACCAATACTCACATAAAAATGAACAAACACTGATAACCAGAAGGACAGTTAGTTTCGTTTTAGGGGACGTTCAAATGCCAGGTTACGTCCCGTTCCGCCAAATCCCGTTTCGCCAAAAAGAAGGCAGACTAACAGCTTTTGCCTCAGGGGCATTACGCAACTGGTAATCTGTTGGAGGTCTCATCATTCATGTTGTTGTGACTTTGTCTGCCTTTTAAGTGACCAAGACAGCAATTGTCTGCCGAAAATTATTAAAACAGTGTATATTGGTATGAATTTGTGGTTTTTCAATGTGACCAGGAACATATCTCTGAAAATTTACGTCCACACAACCACAATGTGAATTGTTTGTCTAATTTAAGTGTTCATGGGGCGCATTTTATACAAATAATGCACTGCATTGAAGCGTACGTTACATTCCGGTTGAATTAAATGGAATAAAAGTGGCGAATACGACTGCCATGAAAAAAAGTCCTTCGTCCACTGCTTTTCCAGATAGGCCCTCTGTCGGCCCCCCAAACAATTCAGTCCAACCAATTTGTCGACGCGCCCATACGCCTCACCCCCCCCCCCCCCCAAAACAATTCAGTCCTGACGCCGTCACTGCTGCACTAGGTTATTATTTCAGTGTATGGTTTTCACTGATGGCTTCTTTCCAGTTTTCCTTCAAAATGTGTGCTTAGCAGTGCAATGAAATAGTTATGTTGTTGCTGAGCTGGTGGTACACAGTGCTGTGTGGCGTGTGCACATTCTCTCCACAGTGTATGCTCCATTCTTTATTCCAGTTTTATTTATTCTTTTCTTCCCCCTCCCCTACCCTGGTGGTAAGTAGTTTAATTGTGAAATTAAGAATTTTGAAATGTAGGGGAGAAAGGCTAGTGAATTTTTTTTGAGGTTGGGGGGCCCTTATGGTTTTTGGGTGTGGCACCCTGATCTAAAGTAAATCAAACTGCGTACACTAAAAAAAATACACAGCGAATTAAAACTTAAAACTTAAAACAAACTAGAACCGTTTTATTCTGCAGTCCCAGTAATCTAAGATCCCGTTTAAAATTCTAAACATTGTAATTCGTGTATGCAGTGTTTTTTAAACTTTGCTGACTGGAAGTTATTTATTCAACGTAGGGCGGACAGTACGGCAGTCTAACCGCTTTACGCTAAGACATCACTTAGAAATAATTGAAAGCTACATAAATTATCGCATACTGCACTTTATTTATAGCAATATTTGAAGAGTCCTTGGTTCACTGAACTACCAGTCAAGCTAGCAACTTCACGCTTAATTAATTTCCAAGCAACAAGTGATTAAAAGCAGGAATGCATGAAGAGGGCTAAGTTGATCGTATGTCTTTTGTTTAGCTTATGAGTAGAGGAATTTAACTGCAGTGAGAAGGTGTAAACAAACATTCGTCGCTGCGTCTGTGGATTTCATTCTAAACTCAGGTATGAGTTGGTGAAGTAGTTTAGTGGTGTACTAATAGTTTCATGATACTAATTTCTGTTTACCCACGAAAAAATATGGGAATTTATAACGCACACCGAATTCATAACAATTCTATTGCTAAAACTGAGTTTGTCGTTGATTAAATTCTTTACGTGAGCCTTCAGGGATGAAAGTGGTCCGACAGGTTTGTTGTGTAATATTTTCAAATATGCTAAGAGAGAGAATTGCAAACCAAAATTCAAATGAAAAAATAAATAAAAGGTAAATAAAGAGTATAAATAAATAACTAAATAAATAGATAAATAGCTAACTAAATAAATAAATCAATAAATAAAAGATAGAATATGCAAACCAATATGTAAATGCAAGATTAAATAAAGGGTAACTACGGTACAAAGGATAAAAAGAGAGTACATAAATGTTAAATTAAGCTTACATAAAGTAAATAAAGGATGAGTCAATAAAGATTAAACGAAGAGTAAATGAATAAGATAAATAATGGGTAAATTAAGAGTTCATAATGGTAAAAGGAGGGTAGATAAAGGTGGAGATAAAGGGAAATAATTAGTAAATAAATAATCAACATAGAATACACAAATCAATAAGTAAATAAAGGGTAAATTAAAGCACATAATGGTAAAATAAGGGCAAGTAAAGGTTAAATGAAGAGTAAATAAAGTAAATAACGGAATAAACAAATAAATAATCGAGGTAGAATATACAAACCAATATGAAAATAAAAGAGTAAATAAAGGATAAATTAGGGTACATGAGGGAAAAATAAGGCTAAGTAACGTTAATGCAGTGTAAATAAAGAAGTATGAAGTATGAAGTAGGTTCCATAAGGTATGCGACAATTGGACTTCCATAAGGCAGAAATGGAGTTTGACGTCATCACTACTCTTGAAGTAAACTACAGCTGTTTAAAATTGTGCAAATGGTTAGAAAACTCTGTATAAAGTTAAATTAAGGTGTTTTCGATTGATAAAATATTATTTACTTTTTAAACTAGTATTATTAGTTTTGTTTACATTTAATTAATATTTCGTAATTCAATAGGGGCGTTCAGTAGGGGAGTTTTATGCCCACAGACTGATGTCGTGTATACGCGACTTGGTATTGCGATATGGTATATGACATTGTATATGCGACATGGCATTGCGATGTGGTATATGACATAGATATGCGACATAGTATTGTGATATGGTATATGACATGGTACACACGACATGGTATTGCGATATGGTGTATGACATGGTACACACAACATGGTATTGCGATATGGTGTATGACATGGTATATGCGACATGGTATTGCGA
>JAHWFP010250391.1:0-28019 GCA_023313725.1 Lithobius niger
GTAGCTGGTAGTCCCCTTTTTGGCTGCACTGTAGCGCGCGTTGTCACTGCCACCTAAGTTGGCGCTTTTGGTAATGGTTCACCAAACAACTCGCTAACGTGGGGGGGGGGGGGGGGCCAAGGGCGCAAGCCAATAATTCTGGTCTCAAATACTCTGCGAATGCAAGATATACACAATCTCGTCGTACTATTGTTTGTGTCACCTGTGTCTGCCATGAGCTTGCAAAATCCACCGGGTTCACAGCACAAAATTGTAAATGCCCGTAACAAGGGTAAAAGCAGTCGAAACATGTCCGTTTCCACAGAAAGTATTGCTACATCATTTATTGCCAATAACGGGTGTCTGTCGCACAGTCACGGCAGCATCATTTCATCCACAACATATCTATCTCTATCCGAAATGGAATCTTTTTACCCTGATGATAACTTCACATTCTTATTTCGGTTACACCACGACAAAACTGGCTGTCTAAAGTCCACACTGGGGTTTTGGCTTTCACCGCCTCTGGCCACAACGACCTCTCCGTCGCACTAACTGTTTCACCGCCCTCGCAGGCCAACCATCATTCACTTCGGGTTTCACCAAAGAATTCCCGTTCTCTATCACTAATACCGTCTTCCAACACGGAATCGTCCAGACCACGACCGTAATTACCTTTATCGCCGCCAGGCGTCACTACAATCAATCAAATCTTGCCGGCGCGGCCATTCTGCTGCCAGTTTCAATCCACGACCTAACTTACGGCTCGCCTCGTGCGAGTCATCCACCGCTCCCGGTGCCAACCAAGCCTCGCTGCTTGTCACTGTTTCCCGGGCTCTGCCACATTGCACAGCTTTCGCAAATGCCAACTGCATTTCTTTCCCAACAGGCCAGGTAACGCAATTGAGTCGACCAAACCGTCCCACGGAATCACTGGCTCCCCCGAGCCGTAACCCGTATTAGGCTAAACTGCGACGCCATCTTTGTTTTTCTCTACTCACGTTTGGTCTGTCCAGCACTTTATCACTGCCATCCAATCGAAATCCTCCAGGTAGTCCATGCGGAGCTTCTTTTGTTGCTTATCCCTAGGTGTAGTTGTGTAACGGGCTACCCAGCCGTTGTTGAAACTTCGTTAAACACAACAAAAAAAATTGTCTAGTCGCAAGTACAATCACGACCTGTTCGTACCACGGCAAAAAAGACAATGAGATATTATAGGGAGGTAGGTAGTGGGAAGACTGCCGGAAGAGACGTTTAGGGTAAATTAGATGCAAAATGGTAAGTTCAAATGCTCCGGGGACAAAGGGAGGCACCCCATTCTGTAAAACAGTGAGGAAGATTCTGCGAATGAGAATTGCCATTTTTAGACGTGAAACTTATCCGAGAAGATAGAGGATTTGTCACTTACCGTCCTTACAGAAAGGCCCCGTCCTCTGGCAGAGGTATCCCTTTCGATTCGGGTCACCCAGTGCGACAATTGGAAGCCATTGCAGCAGGCGAGTTCACCAAGATTACAACACATTCTAGTTCGCTGGAAGTTGCACGTCCTTTCATTCAAGAAGTGGAAGGCAGGTTCATCCTCCTTGGGCTCCCCCCCCCCCCCAAGTGCCTCAACAAGTTGATACAGCAGGCGTTGCAGAAAAGCGATAAGAACAGTGGGGAAATGCGGAAGGAGAGGCAGTGCAGAGACCTAGGGTAGGTGTTACCTGCGTTCAGGGAGTGACAGACAAGATCCAGAAAATACTCAGAAATAACGGCTCTGACTTCTACGTGAAAAAAAGAAGAAGGCATCAAAGAATTGCTCGTGCTGAAAGCAATACATAAAGGGGAAGGTAGTAGAAAGAAGAGTATGATGAGGAAAGACTGCAAAAAATCGTGAGCACGAGAGAAGGAGTGTATCGTGTACCATGTGCTGACTGCAATGCCGTCTATATTGGGGAGATACGCAAGGGCGTAAGGGCACGCGTAAAATAACATACGAGTGATACCAGGAACCAAAAATACAAAGATACAAACAGCATCGCAGTACACCAGATGGACACCTCACATCGCATTCTTTGGGAAGGAACTGAAACGTTGCTCATTTCAAACACGAGCAGAGACTCACACCTCAGAGCCCTTGAATCCCTGGCTATTCAACACCACGTCCGAGAGAAGGCCGTGCTGATGAATATTCAGGGACCGATAAACCCTTCAATCAAGTTGCTTTTGGATGCTGGTTAGAGAGAGCATCTAAAAAGAAAGTGGAACAACGGCCTTCAAAATAACGCAGGCAGTGTACGAGCATCGTGACCACTGGTATGATGCACACCTGCCCTGTATATACCTAGTAAATATCAGAGGCAAAGTCTGCACCAATTTCGAATACAATGGACTGTAAATAAGTGTTAGTGTTTGGATTTTTTATTGCAATCTTGAAGATAATCGGCTACATTTTTTCATCCACAGGAGAATTAAATTCGCCAAGAGTAGTAAACGTTTTTGTCTTTCTGGAATCCTGCGTATTTTCCTCCGTAAGTAAATGAGAACTGTTTTTCCGCCTAAATTGCATCACCAAATGTTGCCGAAATTATGTGAATTTCCTTCTTATCTCCAAATCGAAGCATCAACTCCCCCAACGTAGCTTTTCGCCCCCGCATTCCAAACTGTCATCTGATACGACTAACGAGCAACCCGATCGCCGCACCGGTCGCCTAGCAACGAGGCAGTGAAATTTTTCGGAGATCGTGTGTTTACGAGATCGTGTGTTTACTTCATAGTTCATACACGTAATGAAGTAAACGAAAACAGCATATCGCCACCCACCACATGGAGACAAAGCATAAAATAGGATGGGAAAGAACTACCACTTTACTTACATCAAATGTCCCTTTCAATAGACACCTTTGTGAACTGGAATCATTGGCAATCCAACAGCACGTGAGAAATAATGCAACACTCATGAACACGCAAAGCTCCTCAAACCTGGGAATCAGTTTTCCCGAGAGAAGAATTTACCGAGCTGCTGTCCAATTGTTGAAACAACAACGTGCACAACATGCCCAACAAATAGCCTATGGGAGGATGCGCCAGCCACGAGTGCGAACGCTACGTTCAAAAAGTGATTCCGATGTCGTTACGAAAACGTTTTAGCAATCATAGTGCTTGATGAAGACGGGCATGTGTCCTCGCTGTTGAAAATAAGCAAATATTGGTATAGTATTTGTGTTCTGAAATTGTGCGCAATTTTTTCCTGAACTTTCGAATTTAGAAAATATGGGGTTCGTAGATTTACAAAATGTAAAAGCCTGATGAACAAGAACAAACGGGACGGCACAATGTAAAGCAACGAAGTTTACAGTTTTTTTTTTAAACAAAACCAATATCAGCGACCGATGAAAACTTATCAAGTCAGTGATTGCATCGTCGCACACAAGATTCTGGCTCATTTGCCGTATTGTAGTAGCAAAAGTTACGAGATGGTTTTTTTTTAATATAACGTGCAATATGTATAGATATTGTTCAGTATACCACGCATTCAAACTTTTTAGTAGTGTCCTGTTCGTATGTCTACCGTGCCGTTCCAACTCCATACGTCAATTGCATATTTTTTTTAATCTACCAACGACACGTCGAATTACGAACACAGTGTTGGCGCATCCTTGTTTTTTTTTTTGTTTTTTTTTGTGCACCCTGAAGCGAGGTAACAGACTGGGAATTGAAAGGAAAGGCAACAAAGTTTGTGTTTTGTTGCAGAATGCAACATGGAGGATCCTGTATTGATGAAGTGGGTAGTGGGTTCACTCCTTCGAAATAAAAGTTTTTAAAAATTTATAAATATATTTAAAATTTAGAACTTTTTGATGTTTCCATTTTATCATAATGTTCAATATTCAAAGTAGCTCTACCCCAGACTAGCGCTAGAATCCATCGCCATAGATCTCCAAAAACCAACCCCCTGCAATCTCACCAAAGGGGCCTTCAGAAACGTAAATGCACTCGTTCCCCACCACCTACAACGAAAACCCATCCCAGCCCTGAAGCAAACCCAAGCCGACCCAATCCCAACAGGGGCCATAAAACAATTAAATTCAAACTCGCAGAACGGCCACCACCAACCACTACGAGCAAAGAAGAAGGACGGGATGTAGTGCTCCAGAAATTCGTCATGAATATGTGTAAATAGTGTATATAACCTTAATTAGTCCTGAAGAAGTTCCAAGGAAAGGATCGAAAATTCGCCGATGTGCAAAACCAGTTGGGTGAGTTAAACCTTTACTACTTTGAACATTATGATTACGAAACCTCAACGTAAAATGCCCATTTTCAATTTCCATTTTATGTTAACTAAATGTGAATTAAACAATTAATTTTTAGCTGTATTCCCCGACAGTGCCACATTCCATATTGATTAATTTAGGTACTAGTTCAATCATGATTTAGGGATTTTCGATGGTTTTCACACAGTTTTTGATGTATCATGCCAAGAGTTGTTTTTTTTTTCACGTCAAAACCGTACCATGCAATTATTAACCTCAAGTTTACCTCTATACATGCTAATATTGCTAATGTACTTATTTTAAAGTATGATCCCAACAATCAAACCATCTTAAAAAGGGCCAACAAGTTGCACTGAAAATTCTACGAGATGTCCTTCAACCAAATCACACATACCTGTGAGAAAGAGGGTGAGAAGTGATCATGCTTCGTTCGGGTGTAAGCGATCCACTGTAAAATCGTTTGCTAGGGCTGCAATAATTTTCTCTGTCATCGAGTTCACCTACGGTACAGATTTAAAACAATAAGTTATTCAAAATGTAGACTGACAGTAGTTTATTTTGAGTAATAAGTTATCTTACATTTTCTTTTGACTGGAAAGTGACTAGGGCGAATGGCAATGGGGCTGAGACTTCGCCTAAAGCTGAAACATAAGGAAAGTTTTACTATTTACTAGAATCTGTGCTATCCACCCAATTATCTGAACAACTTTAATTAAAAACATAACATCACTAGAACACTAACTTATGGGTAAAATTTTGGCTAAAGCAATGAGTTTAGCAATGAGCACAGGACAATTCCAGTGACACAACATATCACAAAGTGTAAACTAAACACTTAAAATCAAGCTACTATCACCCATGAAGATCCCTAGATAGACTTTTTTATCCTTGTTTTTTTTTAGGATACTTTGTGGATGAAAGCATATGGTGGTAAATTAGCAAGCTCAACACCATACTAGCTTCAGCATGCTACCACCAGTATACTTATGCTCTCATCCCCTGAGTATTCTCTACTGACTAGCCCAAACAAGGGCGAAATAGTGCTGGGCGGTATCGGCATTTTTACCGCGGTTATCGGTATTTTTTAATACCAAAACCGTAATCGGTATTTGCATAATACCGAAAACGGTACATTTTTAGTGTCTAGCTGATTTTTTAATAACTTCGCCGATTTGGACATTCCAATATACCATTCGAAGCGTTTTTTCACCAGCTTTCCAACGGAGCTAAATTCAAATTGATAGCATAAACTGTTAAGAAGTTAATAAGGGGGAAAAACCAATGATCAATTTGCAATATATTTACTCAGTCTTTAAAGTTGACTCAATCATTCAGATAGAGTGAACAGTTAGTTTGTACAAAACATAAACATCTATCCAAATGTTTTTTTTTTTTTGATTCGGTTAGGATCCGGATCTGATTCAGCCAATCTTTTAAGTTATCTGGATTTGGTAAAAGTAGATTCAGTCGATTCCTAGATTTTATGCTTCGTTTTAAGAGGTGTTTATTCCGAGCAATGATTAAACTGTAACCCAATATCCGAGACCGATTCCAATCCAAGTGGTGGAGGAGCAGCAGAGGTGCACTGATGTTGAAATCAGACATCGGAAAACAGCCTGGTATGCCCTGTATCATTTAGTAGCAGTTTGGCGCGAGGGTGTGCTTCAACTACCCAGGTAGGCGGATACGATACCGGAATACCGAAAATTACCGAATATTTTTTTCAGAATACTGATACCGTACCGAAAATTTCCGGTACCGACCAGCACTAGGGTGAAACAGTCTGCCTTGAGATTTCTATGGACGAGTGCAGCTTGATTTTAAGTGATCAACTGCCATTAATACGTCCAAATGTGGGTGTCTAACAATCAGTAGAATGGAGCCCCATACAAGCAGTAGTTTCTGCATTTTACCTCGCTGAAGCTAGTCCGGTTTTGTGCTTGTATATTCAACAGTTGTTAGATTGATGAAACACTTGAAATATTTTCACAACTTTCCTTATCGTTATTAATTAAGGCTGCAGCGATACCAACATTATCGATCCGATACCGATACCAATCCGGCTTTTTTAATTTTGCCGATACCGATATCCAAAATAGTATCCCCAATTTTTCATGAAAGGTGTAGGTGTAGGTTTTCTGCAAAAGTCCAATAATTATTAAAATAAAAAAAATGTTAAATAGTAACCCACAGTTAGAACATAGCTAAGAAGATACTCCGTGATTTCCTGAGCAAAACGCCGCGAACTGACCGCATGTCTTAATCTTGAAAGGTTCCAGAGTTATCGATATTTCTGCGTAAATTGCCGATACCGAAACCGCTAATATCAGCAGCCAATCTGATCCAGCATCGGTATCGGTGCAGCCTTATTATTAATAGATTCAATTGTTAATGAGTTGGTTGCTCCATTGGTTAGCCTTGATCATCATCTACTTCAGAAGTGAAGATGATAAAAATTTGAGAAAGGTGTTGGAATACAGCACATTAAAATGAGTGTCGTTTAGGTGTAACTTTAATGTTCTGGACCCATGTTATCACTTCGGTAAAAAGGTAAAAACCAGTTTCGGATCACTGATGTCCCAATTTTTCGAAGCTTGACTTATGGACATGGATCCCTTTACTTCAGCGCAAATTCACAAGCCTAGAAATGATCAAGAATATCTTATCAACAGCTTGGACAGAGGCGACATGATTATTTTCTTGAGTGGTTACAATGGTAAACCAACTACGGACTAAAAGGATTTTATGATCACTACGTAAAGAAGCCAGTCTTCAAAACATGATTAGAGAGGACACCCAACTCCAACCATAAAAAAACTGGAAAACTTCGAACTTTTTCTTTTTCGTGCGGTTAGGCTTATCTTGAAACCCCAAGACAGTTTCTTCCATATCTCCGCCAGTATTCAACAAATTCCGACTCTGTTTGGGCCAGATTACAGAACTTTTCAATAATAAACTTTCTACGGAAAAAAGATAATTGCCAGCTGACGCTAGAAAATTCTTTTTCGAATGCTTAAGGTGAAAGTATACATAACCTGCATTACAGTATTTCATTCTCAAATGCTAGAAGCCCTTATGGATTAAACAACCAATTAACCCAAAACCTATAAAAGGAGACGGAACCGGGGTCCGGGTCATCTTTTGTAGCTCTTAATATGTCAACCAGGTGGTAACTCAAGAGGGGAGGTAGGTTGGGTACAAGTACTGTATATTTTCAACTTAAACAATCGAAAAAGAATTTAACCGGGGTCAGTTGACAATTCACTTTTTCTATTGTGGCAGAAATATACACTAGTTGCATTATAGCATTGAAAAGACCTCGTCAATTCTGGTGGCGGGCACTGGGGTCTGTAGCTGGGATCCCCAAACGCTCAGCGTACAAACAAGAGCAAGGGAACTTCGGTCTATTTCCATATGTGGTGGCTCTGAAAAAGGCCGGGTTGACATATTAACGCTGTGCAGGCTGGACGACACACCTGGCGGAGATGATGGGTCCCAGTTCGTGTAATGCGGCAGTAGTGGTGGTCATACCCCTGAAGTAGAGAGAGAGGTGAAGACAGTCCTGCTTCTCCACGAGGTGGCTTGAAGGATTTCACAGATCGGAATGCCGTTGTGAAAGGCCCAAGGCGCTGACAATGCTGTCAGCTCGTGTGCCGTGACTCGGATGTTATTGTCCTGGCAATTGGTGTCTTCCTCCTCATATACATTTATGATGATAGTTTTGATCCATGATACGATCACTGCAGAAGCCGTTACTCCAAGGTTGATCACGAATGGCAGAAAGAGCTGGTTTCTACCTTTACGAAGTTCGTTACTTGCTGGTTCGGTTCAGTTAGAAGCGTAGAGCTCGTACGACGGGGCAAAGAAGACATTTGGGTTCGTTGCCCGTCAGGGGAAATAAAGCAGAGATGACAATAGGTTGTGGTGGTTTGGAAGGCCGTTAAGGCTTGGCTGTAAAAGAAGCTCTGGGGAGCAAAGAAACTTGTGAGTTGTCAGCAGAAAAGGAAATGCAAGCGGGGGTCCATGGATAGGGCCTGAATTTCACTGCAACGAAGACTGGAGGCAAGGGCTAGAAGAAAAACAGTCTTCCTGGTTAGAAGCAGAAGGGTACAACGAGCCATAAGTTGATATGGGTTAGCCATGATGGAGTCTAAAACTAGTGAGGTCCCACTGCGGGAAGAAATGCTGTGTGGCCGGCTGTTTGATTTCAAATGATTTTATCAGGGAAGACATTTGAAAATCATCCAGTAAGGCCGTGTGGCCGGCGGCTTGAGGAGTTAAGGACAGAGGGGTGTACAAGGATGGTAGAACCCTTCAATCCAAAATTAAAGGTCGGTGAGAACGGTTAGAAGTTCTGGCAAAGAAGGATTGAGTGGATTAATTTTCCGTTTGCTGCACCAAACAAAAAAACCTTTTCCAATGGGTGGCATAGATTCGATTGGTGGAGTTCCTGATTGCTTTACTAGCAATCCTAACCACCTAGGGTTCGTGAATTCCAGCCTCCTTGAGGAACCCAATGATAGTGGCCACCCGTGATGGTTTAGAGCGCTGGAGGTCGGGTGGAAGAAGGTTCCCTTTTTCTGGAAGAGAAGGTCATGTCAATCTGGCAAGCAACGGGGATAGCCGACGAGGAGATTGAGGAGCAATGGGAACCAGGGAGCTGCGGGCCAGATCGAGGCGATCAGGATAAAGAGGCCCAGAGTAGATTGTACCTTCCGTAAGATCTCGGGTAGGAGCTTGAAGGGTGGATAAACATACCCGAAGATATTCACCCAAGAGATTGACAGAGTATTCACTGCCCAAGCTTGGTCGTTGGGGACTGGGCTGACGTCCACGTTGTGGCGAAGAGGTCTATGGATGGAAGCTTGGTGCTCCACGAGTGGCAATCCGTGATAATGTTCTGGTTCCCGGGGATGTGCAATGAGAAACATCGTGTTGAGATGAATGCAAAGTCAGATGTCGGAGGTAACGTGGAGAAACGTGGATCTTGTCCTCCCTCCCGGTAGCTGGCTAAAACGTCGCATGACAAAAACATAGCGGACAAAACATCGCGGGGACAAAACATTGCACGGTCCAAACATCGCACGGAAATAACATCGCGGATAGAACAACGCGAACAATAACATCGTGGACGAAACATAGGACGGATGAAACATCGTGGACGAAACATTGCAAATTAAAAAAATTGCAACTGTTTAAAATATTTAATAATTTGCAAGTCAACTTAGAAGGTGCACTGTAAAAACTAAGCAAAACAATCTGAAATTCAGTTGTTCTGGTTGATGAGCCTCCTAAAAATCGTAAAACCATCTTAATTAACTAAAAAGTCTAAATGTAAAAATGTAAGCTGTCAGGCGATGACATTTTCTCCTACCCCCTCCCCCGACTGAAAAAATCTATTTAACAAAATAAAAACGCCAATCTTATTTAAATATTAAATTTAGGCTGTCAAGCAATACCATTCAGGTGTTTTTTCTATCACTCCCACCACTCAAAAAAAGTATTTAACAAGAATAAAACACCAATCTTATTTAAATACTAGAATTTCCAGGCCAGCATGCCGGCTGTTTCATAAAACAACAACACCCCACTCCAATGTTGCAAACAGTGTATCAGAATTTCCAGGCTAGCTAGTAGCTATGCTGGCTGATGGTGCATCAGCATTTCCAGGCTAGCTACGCTGACTGGTTCATAAAACAGTAGCCATTTTTGCAATATTTGAATTTCACATCACTCCTTCAAGACGCCGAACCATTCTCAACTTAGTGGCCTCTTTATCAGTTTTTGGTTTTGTTTTAAATTTATTTTATTTATTTTTTATTTAGTTCATAACATTATTATTTTTCTCCAAGTACCTGAAATATGCCCAACTAAGCTTCAGTATATAAGACACTTACGCTATGGCGTCGCACTACAATGGTTTACGTCATCGACAATTGAATTGATGTGATGTTTGTTGCCTAACTTGGCGCGACTCGAGTGGGGAGGGGAGGGGTTAACACTTCCACTTTCTAACATTAACTTCCAACTTATTAAATATTCTAAACAGCAACAATTTTTTTTTATTTGCGATGTTTTGTCCATGATGTTTTATCCGTGCTATATTTGTTCTTCCGGTTTGGGATAAGATGCAGCGAGCAGTGGCTCCATCTGTGGAGCTTGGGAAGATGGAGCGACTGCTCGCTGCATTTTATCCCTCCTCCCAAACCGGAAGCACAAAACACGTGCGGGAAATTCAAACCGACTTCCCGTTTCTCCAAGTCAAAAGGCGTTCAACGCTCGAAGTGCCTGAGGAAGGTGGGGGATCTTTCGAAAAGATAAAAGACCACCGAAAATTCACACCTTGGTTTGTGACGATCATGGGACAACATTGGTAAATAGCGTACCATGTTCATTTAATTTCTGTGTTACCAAGTGAAACAATGAGCCTTTAGGCCTATCGTGGTCTATGGATATGATCCAGTCGTTCTTGCGGAGGGACTGACGAATGGTGTCTGGGGTTTCCATTTGAAAATTAATGTTGTCTATCAACCTCTTGAGGGGCTTGAGATAAGATGAGTCTTTCGCACCCCCCCTCCCCCCCATTTTAAATGATAAAAAACACTTATATCACCTCCAAGAATGTTTCAACAATAGTTCACTTAAATTTTTGAGGAAGAAAACACCGTTCCTCTTCTTCAGAAGATCACACCACAGCAGAGAACGTTCGTCCGATGTACGCTTACTCCATGTTGCACTTCAAATCTTCGTGCACGTGCCCTCCCGTCTGCTTGGGCTTTAAGACGATTGAGCTGTAGAAGCCCGGACGGGAGGGGATGGTGCACACATTGATAGCTTCTTTGGAGAGGAGTTTGTTGATTTCTGCCGTAAGGATGGGCAAAGGCCGCGTTGCGCATGCCTACGGTGGGAAAGAAATTAAGTGAAGTCTGTGGAAGAACCCGAAAAAAAAACTTGACTGACGAAACGAAGAATCCATGGGTTCCTTGTTGTCTCCCCGACGGAAAGATGGTCGCAGAGATGTCCCCCAAATTTTCAGTAACGCTGAGATTCCAAGATTTTCTATAAATCTGGAAAATACCTTGTGAATATTAAAACTCAGAATTCCTTGACATCTAAGTTTGCCAGGTCCTGCAGACAGGTGACAAACCAACTCCACAGCACTTTTCTTCACAGAATCAAGCTAGCAATGGGAAATACTAATAACCAAATAATCAGAAATCAACTTACATTTTCCTTGTTGGGCTGGGATTTGGACTACGAACTGGTTGCAACATTGATGGCGAATAACACTGCTGAAAAACAATTACGTACAGTCATAACAGAGTATTACAGTAAATAGTATAACAATTAACTTGCGTAGTTTGTTCTTTCATACGTTATTTTAAAAAAAAAAGACAAGACTAGTAATTTTCAAAAAAACCGATGTGTTCTATCTTCGGGCACAATACTTTAAAAAATGTTTGCAAGTGTTGCATCACTTCCGTTGCTTTTCCAACAGCAGTCCTCGTCATTCTCACTCTACCTGACTATGGTTGGGGGCCATCTGGCCATTTTTGTCTGCTGCGAGTTGCGTGTTGTTGCTGAAGGCACTGGAAGAAATATTGGTGGCATGACGACAACGACTGTTATCTGCAATACTTGCACGGGATTTTGTACACAAATTCATGCCACTGAATTCATGTTACTTTAAATTTACACCAAACGAATAATAATACGGGTATGGTGAATAATTGTTGGTTCGCCAGCAATCTTAGCATTTCTTAATTCTTCAATCTATGCATTGTGGCTGGCATTTGCTGATTGGCATTGTTCCCTAGTTACAATATTTAAACCAACGTAAAACAATAAAATTGATTGTTCAGGGTGCCGTAACTTCGGAATGGCTCAACCAATTGAAAAAGTGGTCTCTTTTAAAATGACGGAGAAGGACAAATATGGCTTAGATCATACTCCAGATTTTGGTTGGTGCAGTAGTTTATATTCTGAAATGGAGGCAGAACAAGAACACTATTAAAAAATATTAAATTACCTTTCGTCCTCTGGTTGGCGAAAGAGAACTGCAAGTCGGAACAGGTGATGCAAAAATATGAAGCGGCTCCATGACACTTCGTTTGGGTTCTGATGGCATGAAAGGTTCCTCGGCCTTGGAAGGAAAAAAAAAACAATTTCCAGGCATGAGAGCAGTCTTTTGATGGTGCATATTTAAATTGATAGAATCATTAATGAGAATCACGAAGTCAAAGTTAACGGCCGTTTCAAGATAGCGGCCATTAGAAGTGTTACGAAATTTCAACTCTTAATTTCTCAATTTTTAATGAATTTAAAACGTAAAGATATCCTAGTGTAGCTCTCTTAGCCAGGATTATGCATATGATTTTTATTATTTGTTACCTAAAGTAGTTTATTCAAAACTGAAGTAATGGATCAGCATGGCTGGACATTGGGACCATTGTTTTGGTCTCTGCGCGCTCTAACCATTCAGCGCTCCGTTGCATGTTTTGGTCAGCCAATCCTGAAGCTTGTTGTTGGGCACTTAGGTTCAAATCGCACTCCTACAGGTCTACGGTTACCTATATAACCACCAAAGGACAGGAGATCGACCTCTCTCAGATCAGCAAGGGGGATAGCAGAAGTCATGACCAGAAGTTAAGTGCGGCCGAGGCGGCTATGCTCCGAGTAGGGAGCTACGATGTATAGTGTTTACTGCTAGACACAGGTAACTAAAACTTAGTTAGTTATGGTACTTTAGTTATGTAAACTTAAATGCGAAATACCGGTAATCGGTGATTACAGTGGCTGAAACTAGACATTTTATAACACTAAACACTAATGCCACAAACAAGACTCAAAAATCTAAATAAGAACTGTATTGGAGTCTTGTTTGTGGCATTAATGTTAAGTTAGTGTTATAAAATGTAAAATAACACTACCAAGTTCGCTAAAATTCACAACTCGGACTCGTGCTTAGTCCAACAAATTTTCGATACCACCCAGATATCTTCATCAGGCCTTGAGGATTTTTCTGCTTTCTACATCAACAACATCGTTGTTTACTTCGTTGTTCACTACGTCGTCGTAGAAAAGTGTGCAAAGCAGACGACGTAGTGAACAACGAAGTAAACAACGATGTTGTTGATGTAGAAAGCAGAAAAATCCTCAAGGCCTGATGAAGATATCTGGGTGGTATCGAAAATTTGTTGGACTAAGCACGAGTCCGAGTTGTGAATTTTAGCGAACTTGGTAGTGTTATTTTATAACGGATCGATCTTTTCACAGTATGAATTGCAGCGATGTTTTTCGATAAAATGTAAACTTAACGTTTTCTTTACATCTTAGAATGGGGTCCCTCTTTTAAACTTAGTAATAATTTAAAGTAAGGATCAACCGGGGCGTAAAAAACTGTGTTCCAGCCGGAGTAATTATGAATACCTGCCTAGTCGATTCCGAATACTGAACCGAGTAGTACGTTTTTAATTTTTTCGTTACAGTTTAATATAAAATTGACCAGCAATTCTTTCTTCCAAATTTTAGTAATAAACTTTATGATACTAAATAAAGTGAAGTGAAAAATAAAATTGACCAGTAATTCTTTGTTCCAAATATTTTAATAAAAAGTGAAGTAAAATATAACGCATTTTGGTTACTTTTAATTACATTTTTGTTACTCCCAATAGACCTATGTTAGCTTTAAGAAAAGATGAAATGAAATGAACAAGCATACTAACTTACTAAGTACCTATTAATTAATTAAGTTATTAATTAGTTATAATTACTAATTAAGTGTTGCATATAAAGTTTACACAAACACTTATGTTTCTAGTTACCATTAGGCCTACATAAATTGTTCAAGTTCACTGTCACTTAGGCTCGCTATTTAATTAATCAAAATTATTTGTACCACAGCACAGTCAATGAAATGTCTATTTGGGAAAGAGGAGTGCAAGCCTGTTCACACGGCGATTGCATCCATTTTGCAACTTTGTGAAGCTTTGTTTTTGTTAAAACAATTTAACACAACTAACACCCAGAAATTACATTTTTACCTTACACTTGAAAAATCGTTTCAGTTCTTGGGTTTGGCTGACAAAAACAATCTAATTTCAAAACACTGAAGAAAATTTAAAAAATACGTCTTCAGTTTCGGAAAATCGGTTTCTAGTTTTGAGCGTTGCTTATTATCCCACATGAAACATCCTGTTTGGCGCGCTCTCACTGGTCAAGGCCAGGGTAGAAGAATATATAGGTAGTACCACTCTTACTCTGACAACGGTAAACATTTGGACGAAACTAGTAACTGCTTTCAGCGATTTACCGCGCAAGGGCGCTGTCGTCAAGTAACATGAAGTGCAAAGCATTATGGGGATCAAAATTATTTAGCGGCACTAAAACAAATTGATCACGATAAGAATACAAAATTAATCGCTTAAAATACAGGGTGGTCCATAAAAAAACAACAGCAAAATTTTTCCAAGTCCAAAAAAAGCACCCTCCACAACCGTAAAGGTACTTTTAAAACTGCCCGTTCTATTAGACATCATCTGACCCTTTAAGGCTCTGGAGGGCGCTAACAAAATAGTTTGGATTCGGAAAAATTTTGCCGTTGCATTTTTTATGGCGTTTTTTTATGGTCCACCCTATGTATCATAATTCAAATTAGGACATTAACATAATTATAAGAAAGATCATAACTGGCTAGTCAAGTCTTATTTTTTAAATCCAGCATTCAGGTTTAAAACGGGTTGTGGTTACGAGTGCAGCTAATTATAACGCATGGGTGTGTGTGTTCCGAGAACATCAGCTGTTCAGGCTGAAGCTTTTTCCGTGGTTTACGTTTATTGTAACTAAGTATACACAGTTTCAATCGAACACTAAACAAGTTCTTCAACTTCGGATGTTGTTGATGTTCGGAGTATTTCGTCAATTTCCGCAGGTATTGTCGCTATTACCGTGGTTACCATGGAAACGATGCCGCCATTTTTTATTTCAAGTTTCGCCTCCTACGAGAACCTGAGAAGTGTTGCCTTCTGGTGCCATTGGTGGAAGAGGTATTATTTTATAACACGTTTTCAGACAAGTGTCACTATCTATTAATCCACCCTGGTCAAGTCTGACGCACGATTTCAACATGGCCACCATGGATGGGTTGGGGAAAGGGAATTACGACTTCCTAAATTATTACCGTGACTATACTATTCGCCAGGAAAGAAGACTTTCCTTATATGGTCATTTTATGACTACTAATCTTTCATGGAAAAAAGTGCGCCTTGCCTCTATACTTTATAACTGCGTCGTCGTGGCAACGCTATTAGACCAACAACAATGGCGTCACTTTCCAATCAACTTCGTGTCAACAAGAAAGAGTAAACTCTCCACAGTCAAGCTAGGGGTGTTATTTGGAACGTTTTTCAGTATTTCACGAGTCAAGGAGAATCTATTTCTATTTGTATTACTAAGAATTACTTGCATGTCAAATTTCAAGCTTTTTGCTCGATGTGCATGATTAGCCCAAATTATGGCCCTAGCAGCTTTAATATATGAGCGCACGTTGGCTGCTTAGCCATGGCGGATATCTGCAAGGTAAACGACGCAGCCGGCATGCACAATGCATACCCCTGTTTTGAAACGCGTGGGACTTCTTTCTTGGCGGAGACTATAGTCTCTTGACAAAAAGGAACATTCTTAATGTACTTACGTCAGGTCAGATTTTCGCTAAGTGCGTTCGATTTTCTTAACTTCTCTTTCCGTGTGTTGAAGAACACTTCACTGGTTTTAAACAAAAATCACAAGTTATGCAACGCCTACAGGCAGCGCGTTTGATTTTAGGGGTCTTAAAAGTGCGAGCACTCTTTCGTATTTGCAATTGTGGACTCGAAGTTTTGAGAGTTGGACATTTTTCACGTAGCGAAAGCAACAGCACGACTTACTGAGTCGGTGCCCAAACGATTAGTGAGGGACAGGTGGCTGTACCTGTTCGCGTGTGAGCAGGGCGGCGACCTGGTGGGTGGGGAGGGGAGGGGGGGGGGGTAAGAAGTTTTTGAGCTTAAGAGTATAAATAAACAATATTTAGCCAATAAGGAAAAAATGTTCGGATGGAAGGGAAAATTATACGACTTCAAAAAATTGTGTGACCACGACATCTTCCCTTGTGCAAATTATCATACTCTGCATATCCCCCACTTCCCCTCTTGTGTGAGGTCATCTACCTTAGGTACTTAAAGATTAAAAAAAACTTACCAAAGTTAAATCTTCACAGGATAAGGACATTTGAAGGGCAGACTGCACCTCCCTAGAAATAAACACAACAGGCATGTATCTCAACATCCAACCAAAACCAAAATGGTAGTAAGAAACATCAATTTCGCGCAAGTGCCTGCATGCCTATCTGTGCCATTATTCCACAAATAAAAGCTATTGTGGAATAATTTACGCAGGTAATTCTTCACCATTCTCTGCTCCCCCACTGCCAGGAATGAGTTTGGACAATTCGCATTTTGCAGCGAAAACTTATGTTTGCTGAAGCTAACCATTTTTAAACAACGCCTTTGAACGTAATCCCGCTACAACAATGCACTTTGAAACAATGAGCACTGTGGTTTCAGTTTGTCTAAGGCATACAATTAAGCGAGTCAGTAACCAAACGCTGTACGTGTTGTTACTTGGACCTGGTATTGTAGTTTATCCCTCATTGGATTATTGTTGCATGACTGTTCATGGCAAGCTCTTTTTCTTTGCTTATTATTTATTTATTTTTTTAATTTTCTCATTACATCATTCACTTTTTGATCTCCTCTGGCTTTGCAATTGATGGATAAGGATGTGCAATAATAGTACTTCCTTCAAGCACCATTTTGTAGGGCTGTTTTACGCTCTTTCAACTTGAATTACTCAATGCTGTTTACACGTAACGCCAAGTATAAAGTACAAGTATAAACAGAATCCAAGCACAGCGAAAGTCCAAAAGGACAGAAAAAAAACCGTGGAAACCACATACTATCCCGTGGAATTGCATAGGGACAGGCGACGTTTAAAGACACTGAGGGAGGGCGCGCATCTGACATCATCAGGTAGAGCATTCCACGCTCTGACCACCCTGACACCAAAGCAAAACCTCCGAACATCCACCCGACATCGCCGAAGAAACAAAGTACGAGGTCCAGCAAACCTATCCACCCGAAGAATCAGGAGCTTCCTCCAATCGATGTCAACAAGTCCGCTCAGAAGCTTGAAGACACAAATCAGATCGAGATTTTGCCTTCGATCAGCCATGGTTTCCAACCCAAGCGAGCCCAGCCGATCCTCGTAATCAGAATGCCGTACGATCCAAAACATCCTCGTAAATCTCCTTTGCGCTGCCTCAACATTCCTAATGTCACCCAACAAAAAAGGGGACCAGACAGGAGAACAATATTCCAATAGAGGTCTGACTAAGGCTTTATAAGCTGGCACCAACACATTCGGCGACCGTGTAGAAAGTGTCCGCCGTAAAAGCCCAAAGGCCCGGTTTGCCTTGGTCGCAACAGCAGCACACTGATTAGGCCGCTTTCCATTCGCCGAAACAACCACTCCCAAATCCTTTTCAGACTCAACCACCTTAAGGGACACTCCACCAAGTTTGTAAGGAAAAGGCAGCTTTCCTGGCCGCCAGCCAATACGCAGGATGTGGCATTTCGTAAAATTCAAAGTCATCATAGCATCTTTACTCCACGCCACCATCCTGTCCAAATAACACTGAAGTGCCTCACAGTCCTCAATGCAACAAATGTTACGGCCCATCTTGCCATCGTCAGCAAACGCCCAAACACGGGAAGTGATATCATCCCAGGCATTGTCGGAGAACACAACAAACAGAAGGGGGCCAAGGATGCTGCCTTGGGGCACACCACTTGTGACGGTCTTCCACGAAGAAGCTTGGCCGTTCACCACGACCCTCTGGCTGCGATCCTTCAGCCACGCCTCGACCTAATCAACAAGTGCAGCATTCACTCCAAGACCACACAGCCTTCTCACTAAGCGCAGATGGGGGACCTTATCAAAAGCCTTGGAAAAATCCAAATAAATACAGTCAACATGAGCACCACCATAACCATAAAAACCAATACGGCATGTCCACTCTGGTCATCTTATGGTGACGTACTATAATGATCACTTCATTAGCCTCAATGTCACAGCCTTCTAAATTCATCAACTCACTGGCCCTGTTTTCTGCACTTACTGCCAGCAACATAGTCAGCCTTAGCATCAAAACTTTTAGGCGTAAAGCCTTTGGCGGGTGAAAACCTCGCAAATGGCTGGCCACTCGCGCCAAGTACCAAATTAAAAAAATATCTCGGTTGAAAACCAGCACTTCACACGCTAGGCGTCACTCTTTGTGCTGCAGATATCTTAGCGCAGGCTTACGTGCCATCAATTCAGGCCTTAACTCCTCAGCATACACATACTGCAGCCTCCCCTGAAGCAACTCATTTGTGCTCAACAATACTTTCACCAGTAGGGTCGTGACATCAACCAACACCTGTGACAGCTGCGACTTCGATGTACTGCCGTTAACACTGAAGCACTCGTAGCAATGGCAATCATACCAAGAAAAAAAAAATAGCCTGCAACTTCACCAATGCAACATTCATTAATTCAAACATCCGATCGTTTCCTCATGGAAACACCGGGGTTCTCAGCGGGACAAACTCCCTCTGCAATGACGCCACCAACAAATATCTGTCAGAAATTGACTCGCGCTCGTTTACAGACAGCCACACGTCCTTGCGCTATAACCACCAATCTAACACCTGCTTCTCCAAAACTCACACCGGGTGTTTGGCCCGAAGGCAGAAAGGGGTGCAACGTGCGACTATGTCGCAGATAATCTGGCACAGTCGCAGACAAATCGTGCCATTTTGACCAAATTTCTGCCGTTTCGCCAATTTTTGACCGATTCGGACATTCCAATACACCATTTTAATAGTCTCGACGAGACCTTTCCGTTGGTGGAGCAGCCAGATCAATAGAATAAAGAACTGAAAATTTATTCAGTCAAAACCAATAAATATGCACGTAGCCATACGAAGATTAGCTGCAGACAATTTTTCCCTGACAATTGGTGTCGCAGACAGTAGCAGAAAATTCTGCTTTTGGGGTGCTTGGTTACCACCGCCTCTGGCTATTTTCCAATACCACGGGTGAACAGGTAGCTGCGAGCACTAGGGCGTCAGATTCGATGGGCATCTTGGTCCCAGCTGTACATCTCTGGCTTCGTACAGACCCATCTTCGATCCTGGTGATGGGAAGTGTACAGTATATGTACGGGTTTTTCTCCGGTTGTTTCCCGCCCGTTGCACGAGGGTTTCCTACGGGTACTCCGGTTTCCTCCCTCATGCAGCAAAAAACAACTGTTCCTGATGGTGGTAAAATCTTCCACTTCTCATCTGTCGCTTGGGTCTAATAACAAGCCATAAGCTTATTGGCCGACACCTTCTATTATTTACCAGGCAACTCGCACAACTCCATCTCCGTATCTGGCCTTTTCCTAATTTCACATTTAGTGTTTTGCAATTTTCCGGGATCATGCCAAGGACCTCCCTGCCCGAACTCAAGCATATCTTTCTCACAATACTCACCCACTCCCCAACTTCTATCTGGATCACCAAACTGCGGCAAACGTCTCCTTTGTTCATCATGAACCGCTTCATACAGTGAATATCCATCATCATCGTCTGATCTACGGTAATCTCTATTCAATTGATTAAATTGCACTGCACTTCATAATGCCCCTTGCATTTCTTCTCCTATAATTCTTGGCAGTGCAGAAATAGAATCAGCCAGATTCACCCCCGGAACCACTTGCCCCGTAGGCAACGCCACTGCCATCTTGAATTTTATCACTTTAGAAACGACCCACAATACGCAAAGTTCCAAAAGTTCCAAGAAAAAACTTGAATCTAGGTGAATTTTCTATAGTAGTTGCTGGAGGTGGAAAACTCAACCGACTATCTTCCACAGACACTATCTACAATTCAAAACCCCACAAGTTTTGTCCTAGCACATTCGAATAGTGGCGCTACAACTTGGCCTCGAATATTTACAAGGTAGCAGTCTATGCCAGGCCGATCACGTTGCTTCCACATAGCCTCCATTATTTGAAAAACCAGTTGTCCACTTCTTTATCAGATGCTCTTGAAATTCATTACGCAGTAGAAATTGGTTTGCTGAGAACTAGAAGGTGCCTGGATATTCATCAGCACAACCTTCTCTCGGACGTGATGTTGAATAGCAAGGGATTCTAGCCCTCGAAGGTGCTCATCTCTGCTTGAGATGGATACTAGCAGAGTTTCAGTCCCTTCCCAGTAAATGCTGTGCGAGTTATCCATCTGGTGCACTGCAATGCCATTAGTGTCAGTCCTTACGTCTCCCATATGTGCTTGATACGCGTCCTTCCTTTGTGTTCACGATGCACTGGAGCTTTTCGTCGTCGTCCTTATATTTTCTCCTCCTACTTCTATCCTCCCTGGTCTTCGCTCTTGGTAGGAGGAGGCCTTTTAGCCTTTCACATTACTTTACATAAGAGTCAAACCAGCACTCCCTCAGCACCCTCTGGATTTTGTCGGTCACCCTTGCAGGTTGGAGAGTCCAACTTTAGGTCTTCGTACAATCTCTTCCACATTTTCGTCACTATTTTCCTACCCTCTTTTTCTTTTTTATGTACAGCTTGTTAGATCAACCTATTTAGACATCTTGTGGGGTAGCCCAGTATTCTACTATGCTATCCCCCTAAGATGTCTTAATAGACTGACTATCGAAAATTCCCAAGATTGAAGTTTTTTCTTGGAACTTTTGGAATTTTGCATATTGTGCGTCATTTCTAATGGCTACTACATTCCAAAGTGAGCGTGTTGACAATTATAAAATCTTATCGCAAGTCTTACAGAGTCCCATTCGTCCATCGTTCTTATACCTCAGCCAACTCCACTTTCAGTATGGTAATCCACCCGGATAACTCTTGACGACTTGCTCTTATCTTCCTTAAGCATAATTCCACGTCAAGCAATAGCCATCTAAATAATAATGATGGCTGAAATAGGAACAATTGCCTGAAATGCTCAACGCACAATCAAGCATGCCGACAGCAAAAGAAACAGTGGTGAGTAAGCGCGAGGGAGCGAGGAGAGACGGAACCGGAAATGACGCATTTTAACGCAGTTTTTTTGCATAAATTGAGTGCACAAATGAGATGGATCAGGGCGCCGATATGCAAGTGGGATTCACTGCAAGTGAGATTCCCATTTGTAAAAACAGCGAGGAAGATTTTACAATGGAGAAATTCTCCTGCTAGCTTGGGGCTCCATCCTGCTGAATGGGAGACACCCGAGCTTTGGCCTATCTTTACCAATTGAACATTTAATACCAATTAGCTCTCACCCACGAAGATCTCTAGACAGAGTGTTTCGCCCTTGTTTGGACTCATCAGTAGAGAATACTTTGTGGATGAGAGCTAGGCTACCCTTGCTAGGGCAAATGACAAGGGCGAAGCGAATACGGTCTCGTTTCATTTCGTCCTTGTCATTTGCCCTAGCAAATGTAGCCTAGCTCTCCACAAAGTATTCTGTACTGACGAGCCCAAACAAAAGCGAAACAGTCTGTCTAGAGGACTTTTTGGGTGAGAGCTAATTGATATTAAGTGATAAATTCTCCATATTTTGTACACTCTCATAGTAAAGATAGTCCACTACAGTCAAACCTCATTATAACAATACCTCTTAGAACAATAAACTTGTTATAATAATACTATTTTTGAGACTTTTCCAGCAACAATGCATGAAATAGTGCAGGTTTACAAACTTGATACAACATTTTATTTCCAAGGGAAATGGCCATTGTTATAAAGAGGTTTGACTGTATCTTGCACATTTTCGACGGCAGTCTTCTTCATGTTTCTCGAAGATGTGTCCTTTTTCCGCTCATGTGCTTGGCTCACTGCAAGATCACCATTCGAGTTTGAATACGCTGCTTTCCATAGCCTCTGCATTCGGGTTGCCGTTCATCGCTTCGTGGCCTCCTGTCCTCAGTAGGCTGTCCCACATCTCCCAGCTTCTATTTTGCATATAGATGTTTTCGAAAATCTTCTTTAATCAGGTAAGTCATGTAAGGGTAGGACGGACCTTGAATATTCATAAGTGGATTGTTCTGCAATTCATGAAGCTACGTTGCAATAGATTCTAAGCATCGTAATGATCGTCCCACATAGAATTCGAACGAATCAGAGTCACAGCTTGGATCGTCCCCATCATATCGTGCTGATTATCCGTGCAATGGACTGCTATGTAGGACTGTGCGAAAATCGAAACTTTCGATTCGATTTCGATTGTATTATGCTGTCGAAATCGAATCGAATCCGTTTGAATCAAAATCGAAAAATTCGATTAACGAGATTCCCACCGATTAACGAGATTCCCACCGAGTAACGAGATCCCCATCGAGTAACGAGATCCCCATCGAGTAACGAGATGAATTATTTTCAATTTTATGAAAATTTTTAAGTAAATACACTGAATAAAGTTTAACAAAAAAATTTGAATCAAGTAAAGCATTAACTTTAGTAAAAAATGTGTAATGACTTAGTTTTATATGGCAACTGTGCATGGTACCATATTAATCATTGCTAAAATAGTGTAGTCATTGCCTTACAACATGCCAGTGTAAGTTTAGCAATCAACTAAGAGGCAATAATTTGCCAAACTTGCACAATATATGAAGTTAATTTGACTAAATAAAATCTAAGGATGGTGCTACTCAAAAGGCGGTGTGTTAAAACCAAAATGTAGTTTTGCGCATTAAATGAAGACATAATTCAAAGTTCAATGTATTGGCGTAACATTAGTTTGAGTGTAATTACTTAAAATTAATATCTTTTTCAAAGGCTAGCCCTTATTGATGAAAATTGAAAAAAAAAGTTTAAATTCGAAAAAGAAAAAAAATGAATTTCGAAATCGAATAATAATCGAAATCGAGATGTTCTTCCCCAAAATCGATCGAAATCGAATCGAACCCAAAATATTAAAACCGCACACCCCTACTGCTATGCCGTTATCTACTACCTCGTTCCTCACATTCTCCGTATGTTGACCAAGACACGTTCAAACTCCACTTCTAGTCTCACCAATGTATACTGCATTGCGATCCATGCACGGCACTCTATAAACTCCTTCCATGGTGTTTGCAATTTTACAAGAGTCTGCTCGTCTTTAGTTTTCAGCTTTCGCCTTGGCTTGGCTTTCTTCGTGCCACCCACTAGCTCACTTTTCTTCTTTTTTTATCTTCTTTCCCAGTCCATCGTCATTTTTAATATACGAGGTAAAGCCATTCTCTTTCAAAATCTTCTGTTCGGGCAACTTACTCCCACAAAGTAAGTCAATGTCACTAGGCTTTTCTTCTTTGGGTAGTTTTTTTCTCGGTCCTTTTTGTTCTGAAAAACAGCCACTGCTACATTAACAAGCCTATTCAACATTCCCCAAGGGTATCCCAGTTTCACCAACTGCCCTTTCGCATCCTGGAGGTGTGGCTTTGCTCTCACAACAGTGCTAGAATTCAACACAAACCTCACAAAATCTTTCCGTGCAATCGCCAGCACGAACTGCATGAACTTCAGAACATTCCACTTGTGAATATTTAAGGTCCGTCCTACCCTTACGTGACTTACATGATTGGAAAAGATTTGTGAAAACAACTAAATGCAAAATGGAAACTGGGAGATGTGGAACGGCCTACTGAAAACAGAAGGCTACGAAGTGATGAACAGCAGCCCGAATACAGTAGGCTACAGAAAGCGGCGTATTCAAACTGGGATGGTGATCTTGCAGTGAACCACATGCATGTAACTGGAAAAAGGACTTGTCTTCGAGAAGGGCGAAGAAGACTACAGTCGAAAATGTGCAAGATAGTGGACTCCCTTTAGTGTGGAAGTGTGCAAAATATGGAGAACTTTTAGTCTTTTAAAGGTGGTAAGGTAGATTCAGGGGGTCCGAGCGACGCAATCCCGTTTGCAAAAGTTGTAAGGGGTGGGTCGTTCACCGACGAGCCAGCCGACTGTGACATGGGCAGTAGGATAGGCAGGACGACGTGCTGAACTGAATTCAGGCTGGGAAATGTGGCAGAAGAGACAGCCCGACCCCGACCACTCGACAAAGCAACACTGTGTGATTCCGGTTAAGAACTGCAATGGTATGAGGTGGATTCGCAGTAGATAACGCCACTCTTACATGATTTTTTGCCAACAGGTGCCATATTGTATTGCAACACGACACTAAATGGGGCACCTAGCGATACCTTGGCCCTTTGTTCACAGAGTTTGTCCTGTTGTGCCCACGTAGCTTCAAAACCTTCCATGGATTTGGCAGAAACTACAACATAAAATTCTTAGCACGGATTTTTTTTCTGAAATCACACAATCTACAACGGTGGCACAGCAAGAGTGGAACGCCGGGAGTAATCACTTGCAACACGAGACGCAGGAAAAAAAAAACCTAGCGATGCTTTCACGCGCTCCTAAAAAGAAATATGGGCGGGAAACAGGTTGCGCGCCTAGCAGTGGTTTTGCACACCTAGCGAGACCAATATTCTCATCTACATAGCTTCATTTTTTAAGAGGCTAGACAAGTCTTTTCTGAAACGAATAGCTGAAATTACAGGTAAGTATTTTAGGATGAACGTAAAAATTCATTGTACAGTATTAAGAACACCTGAATTTACTGTACAATTATGAGAGTTGTCAAAGCAAGCCAATGCCCTGAAATTTTTTACACTGATTAAAAAAAAGTTTTTATACTTGTTTTTCTGTACTAGGACAGAGTGCAAGAAGTTAACGGTGGTGGGAGGTATATCCATACATTTTGTCTTGAATACTGAGTAGCACTTCAAATATAGCCTTTACCGCGATAACTGATCTTCTATCCAGTTAGAGCTATGTATTCTGGACGTTCCCTTGGTCTATATCATGGTTTCCTCCACTCCTAACCCATTCTTTCTGATCCTAAGGAATCTAGTAAGGTTTAAAACTGAGCTTCTTGTTATTAGTATAATAGCAGGGGTCGAAATATTCGGATGCACAGGGGCAAATTGCACTCCAAAATTGCACTTTGCACTCCAGAAGCAACTCTTGGAGTGCAAAATTGCACACCAAAGTTGAATTTTCCATAACTTTTGAACCGCACAAGCTACAGACTTGAGGTTTACGGCATTTTAAACAGCTTGGAATCAGATTTCCTGTGGCACCATTCCTTTCAAAGAAGTTAAACTCCATTTTTTACTGCTTTTGATTAAACTATGTGTGTAGGTTTTTCAGTTAAATAGCGAAATGCAGGAATACAGTAGATATTATTGAGATGCTGAATGTTAGAATTTTCGATGGCTATAAAATAGGAGACCACAGTGTTGGTTTACATTTTGGTTTTGCACTCCAAAGAATTTTTTTGGACCCCAGTAACAGATTTGGATTTGCACCCGGATCAAAATTAGGAAATTCGACCCCTGTAATACTATGCTTCAGATAACTTGTACCAAAAAAAAATCAATAAAAAAGTTTTATCAAACTGAAAAGCTCAGTTCTTACTTCACACAATGTGCTGAGCAAACAAACAAATTAATCCTTTGAATAGTTTTGAAAATTTCTTACACCAAGTTATCAAAATCTATTGTCGTTTGTTGACCAAGTATGAGAGAAGTGAATGAGGTCCAACTTTGCTCTTAACTGTTCCGCAGTTAGTTAAACGAACAAATCGACGTGGATCAAATTTGGTAACAATATTCACGCAGAGAGCACTTCTTGGTAGAAAGGAAGGGGGTGGGGAGAAGGGCTCAAAGTAAGACTTCATCTTGTTTCACTTAATAATTTGAGATTGAGCGAATCAATTTGAAAAAAAAATTCATACCATTATTCATTGTCCTTATGCCTAACGACATATATACATTTCATACCAACTGGTGTAAAACAAAACTGAATCAAAAAAAAAAATTGTATCCTGGATAAGCCTACATATCTTTCTCCAACTTTCACAGGAGTAACATGCCTACATTTGCAATTAATCCTTTAATCAACATGGAACGGCAGCCTAATCAGTTAAGGGAAAACAGGTTCAACTTAAGCACATGACCAAAAAATGTCATTTAAATTGGTGACTTACCTTTCATGAGCTACTTCTCGGTTGGCAACATCCATACCTTCTTCATGTTTTAGTTGGTTAATCCTAAAGGGCATCTGCAATAAACAACAAACATTTATTTACTGCCAATAACTGCAAGCAACTTAACTGTCTCAAGCTATCAATATTACTGCTAATAAAAGAGTGAAATGAATAAACTTAATGACAGGAGAAAATTATACTGGTTAGATGGTAATAAGAGTTTATTATCAGTTTAAGGAAGTTGGGAATCTTTGGCTGGCACAAAAAAGTAGACAAGGTTGCTTACCACAGGAGACTGTTGTGGGCTGCAACTATTTGGACTGAAGCTGGCACTGAATCGCCTGGCTCTTGGCTGGCTCCCAAACAACTGTGGAGGAATGAGCTCATTGCTAGTGAACAAGAAATAGACAAGAAAACACATAATGTTACAAGGTAAAGTACAAAGTAGTAGCTTTCAAAAAAATGAACAAAGATTTTTTTCACATTACATTGCAAATGAAAATATCAAATGTCCTCAACGTTCAAGCAATTTACACTTACATATTGCAATAATAAATACAAAAATTACAATTCAAATACGCTGCATACTGCATTTTATACACTGAAAGAACAATTTTGACATTTTCCATTTTCGTCACCATATTTTTTATTTTCAGAACCAAAGCAAATGTTTTTTTTACTTTCGGCAAATACATTACAAAAAACACTTAGCAACAGCATCTAGTGGCAAGAAACTGAACCAAAAATGAAAATTATGAATACCTTCTTAACATTATAATAACCGTTAATTAACAGATTTCAGTTGTTCTTAGGTATTTAAGGGTGCTCAAAAAAGTCTATTATTACAATTTATACAGGGTGGTCCCAAAAAAAAAGAAAAACACCATAACCTTATTTTTTTGTTGAGACTAAAATATGTTACAAGCTTTTTTTTTTAAAGCCCATTTTATCGGAGGGGGGGGGGGCGGTTAAAACTGGTTTCTATTGCCTAAACGAAAATATAGATATAATTTCTTGCATTCAGTTCCTGTATGCGGTTTCCCATGGAGGAATTTTAAACTCTTGATCTGCCCAGCTCCGCACCCCACCTGCGCATGTTGCGCCAGCACAGACCTGCCATAAATGGTGTTACGGCGATAGCCAGCCATCTACTTTTCCTCTCGATCTGTCATGGTGGTGACTCAAAAGGGGAGGTAGGGTGGGTTTACAGGTAGTATATATTTTCGTTTAGGCAATAGAAACAAAATTTGACTTCCTGTACTTTTCCTCTCGATCTGTCATGGTGGTGACTCAAGAGGGGAGGTAGGTTGGGTTTACAGGTAGTTATTTTCGTTAAGGCAATAGAGACCAAATTTGACCTCCTTCCTGGTAAAATTAGGCTTTCTATGTGCCATTTGTGCCATGTGGGCACCACATGATGGGTTAACCTGGGTGGCGAGCTAGGCCCCCTTGAGAACACTGTCTCCGCAGATGTCCAAGGACAAAGGCTACCTGCATAGGGGAGGTGGACTGCGTTTGAGAACGAGGAGTAAGGAGAGTGTCCGCGTGAGATTAATGTTTTCCTCAATGTTGAAGAGAAAAAATTAAAATGAAAAAGAAGAAAATCAAAAGGGGG
>JAHWFP010250391.1:28119-40137 GCA_023313725.1 Lithobius niger
ATGACGAGGAAAGACACAATGATGGTCGACTTTGATTTGGAAAGCCAAGTTGTGGCCAGAAGTCCCAAGTGTTAGCATTACTAACTTGAGGGTGAAGATGTGGTGATCCAAGTCAAGGCGGTGCATGAGGATGAAATAATGTTCGCTCCCAGGCAGGAAAAATTTGGACAATAAACACTAAGAGAAAGAGTTTGAGTGTCAAGGGGGTTTAGGAGAGTGAGGATTGCACAGTTCCAAAGGACGAGAACCAGAAGGCGTGATCCAGATACTGGAATTATGGCGGAGACGTGGATGGAGAGAATGCGAGATGAGCCACGAAATCCGCTATTGAGTGAGTGAAACCAGACGTGGTTTTGAATTGAATTTTCTGAGATATGAGGCTTTCAATTTGCCGGAGAGGTGTTGAGATTTCATGAGTTTGTTGTCCAAAAGGGTTGCAAAGGAAATTTGCCAGTCTGGCGGAACTTTGGATGTCCAGTGTAGCTGTTGAAAAGTGTGGTGGAGACACTGGTGTGATTTGTAAGGTTTACGCTGAGGTTTTGTTTTTTTTAAACAATAAAGGGAAACATTTTATGTTAAAATTTCTGGAAACACTACTAGTGGCTTGCATTGTTGGAAATTTTCGACAGACACTCTTACTACCAAGTTGGTGTGGAATTACGCCGTCGGTCTTCATCAGCCTTCTCTACTTGTCGTTATTTTCTACTTGGCCTACATCAGATTGTCAAGAAAACAGACGGCGCAATTCCACACCAAAGTGGAAGGAAGAGTGTCTGTCGAAAATTTTCAACAACGCAAATCGTTGGATTAACTTTTGAAGTAGTGTTTCAGGAAATTTTAACATGAATTTAGTGCTTCGAAGTAACAAACCGTACGAAAGAATTTTAAGTTGAAAACCAAATATCAACTTCACACTGCCTTGGTGAAGTGGAACTTGAGGTAATCAAAAAGATGGGTACATCTGACACAGAGTGTGAGCAGGTGTCCCGTCCAAGGAGGGCTGAAGTTCCCAGCCAAAGAGTGGAAGCAGGGTCATGAATGCAAATGTGTAGCCTTTTGCCTAGAGTGACAGTCTGGGCAAGGAAGTTGCCTTGTTTTGTGAAACGACAGCTTCTTCATTTCCAGTCTGCAAGGTAAGAAAACGGAGGAATTGAAAAAATGCCTAATTTGTCTGGTGGTAGGGCACGGTTGGAGCTGATCCAATCTTGCACAATATCCGAATGTTTGACGTCAGAGAAATCAATGATGGGATTGGTGAGGTTCAATTTTGGTGACGACGGCTTGGACGAACTGGGTGTTTTTGCTTGAGAAGGGCTGGACAGGGCCAAATCAAGTGTTTGGGTGGAAACTGATGTCCCCGGAGGATTGCGTTGAGTTGGAAGGGGTAGTTTCGGTTGTGGTCGGTTAGTCACAAGGTTGGATGACTGTTGAGAAGGGTTGGTGGCAACAGACAAGGTTGATTTGGATGGTACAAAGGGTTTTCTTGATGGTGGTTGGGGCCTGTGCAATTTGAATGATCTGAGCCCCTAAGGGGGACGGATGTTTAAGCCTGAAGTGAATGCAACACCTGGAAGCGGAGAAAGTTTCTTGAATTGGGAATCAGAAACAAAGAGTTTGGTGCACAGTCTGGAGTTGGAAGCACTAAGGTTAAGTTAGTTCAACTTAGTTCAACTTAAGCGCTGAATTGTCGGAACAGGATTTCGTAAGGTCCGACAGGATGTTGGAAATGAGGGCAATGATTGGAGCATTCAACTCCAAACGACGGATGCTTTTCAACGACAAATCAATTTTTTTACGAAGGATTTTAGCCAATCTGACGGGGATTGGTGAGGTCAGGCGTTTCTGTGATTGGTTTTTGGCCACCGTCCAAACCAAATAAGATAGAGGCTGAATGAGCCTTTGGAGCAGAATAGATGAGCCTGGATTTGCCGGGACTTCCGGTGGTGGAAGAGAGGGAGTGCCTGAAGTGTCGGTGCTGGTGAGAGGTTTGGAAAGTTCGGATTGCAGTTGAAGATTTCCGATGAAAGAGTGTGCAGTTGTGAACACAAATGTTGGATAGTCAGCAGAAAAACTGATGGAAGAGCAGGTGCTGCAAAATGACGCAGACAAGTTGGATGCGGCTGTGTGCGGTGGATTGGACGGAGATGGAGGCTTCGTTGAGGACGAGTTCTTTTTTCTTCTTATTCTTTTTCTGTTCGCTACGGGCTATCGATTGTCTGTTCTTTTGTACAATAATGTTCCAATCTTTGGAGAGACTTTCAGACAAATCGTGCAGGGGTCGAGGATGTAGTCGCCCTTCCGGTGGTTCTGGCATGCAGAATGGGGATCGTAGCATTTCTTTTACAAATAATGGGGATATCTGCAACAGTCTGGATCCCGGGCGTTTGCAACTGTTCACCCCCGCACTGTGTTGAGGGAAAAGGTGGAAGTTGAAGTTTTGCCACTGTGTAAACGAGGCTTCATTGTGACCAACAAGGGTGAAGGGGACGAGCGTGAGTATTGAAAAGAAAAAGAATGCGAGAAGCGGGAAAGGCCGGGCAGTTCAGGACCACTGAAAACCCCCTCGGCAGTGAAGAGGGGTAACGGTAGACAAAACCCGTAGGCGCGTAGAGCAGAAGGGTCAGAATGAGCGTTGTGAGGAAGATCAGAATTGCAGAAAAGTCCTAGATGGCGAAAAGAGTTGAAATAAAATTCCACCGTCGACAAATGGTGAGGGTAAAGTGATTATGACGGGACAAGACGAACTGCATGCAGCAGAAGACGAGAACATGTGGCGAATGGGAGTTCAATGTAATGCGTTCAGTGAAGAAAATGACTGCGAGCAGGTGAACGCTGTTCCACAGGCGAACTGTGTTCAGATTAGGCGAATTACGTTTGGGTTAAGTCTTCTTAGGGTGAACGGGGTGCAGCAGACTAACTGTTGTCTGTTGAAGAGTTTTCTTCCTAGGGCGAACGCTGTTCGAACGAAGCACTGGCGCTGACAGCATAGGTCCACATAAAAGGAGGTTAAGAGGAGTAAACGAAGAGTCACCAGACGAACCTGGGGTTCAGAGTGAGAAGCAACGTTCGGGGAGAGAGTCAGTAAGATGAACGCATGTCCGGGAGACCTGCGTACAAGACGAGGGTGCAGGTTCGCCAGTGGTTACATCGGACGAAGAGTCACGTTCGGGCGAGTGGACTGACCAGATGAAGGGTTACGTGCACATGAACTGTGATGAAGGGACGAACTTCAAGTAGGGATAGTCCGATATTGATATCGGTATAATCTGTATTTATCGGTGTTTTTGCCATATCGGTATCGGACCACTGTAAGGCTTCCGATACAGATATTTGTTACGCCAAGAAATGCAAGTCTTCCCTTCAAAACTGACGCCAAGCACGGCAAAAGCAACTACCAAGTGAGAAAAGCAAAGCCATTTGCTCAGTTTGTAATGAAAATGTAGCACGTGACAGTTCCAATGCTCTATGTTTTACACCGACCAACTTAAAAGCTAACTGAGAAGATGAATGTACTGAAGCCATATGTAGGAATAAGATTTAAAATGCTGTTATTGCTGCGCAGAACTTTTTGGATAATCTCAACAGTTGGAACCCATGCAAAACCATAAACTGAAGTTGCAGTTTTATGGAATTAAAACTTTTAGTCGTGATTTATTATTATTATTATCGGTATCGGATCGGATCGGTTTACCCTTCATCGGTATATCGTATCGGTAAAAAGTCATATCGGCCGATCCCTAACTTCAAGGTAGAAACAACGAACTGAACGTAACAGGAGGGGAACACATCAGCATAAGACGAACGGCGGGGGAGGGTGTGCCAGGTGATGCCCAAAGATGCCAATGATGACACAAAGAGAACTGCGTTCGGTGAACGGAGGCCGATGAAGCGGGAAGATGAAGGGAACCAAGACAAGCCAAGAAGTAGTAATGGCGGTGATGAACACAATAGGCGAACCCTGGAAGGCGAACTAATGGAAGGAAGTGACGGCCAGATGATGTCAAGGAGGTCCAACGAGCGCAGGATGACCAAGGGCGAGACGTGCATAGCAATTTCGGAGCAAACAGGTGAGAAAATGAAGCAGCGACTTAAAGAGCGACGTAAGGTGAACGCATTAAAGGCAGGAAGATGAGGACAAACTAGACTTCGGGTGCAGTTGAAACGAACTTTCGGTGTAGCTAAAGCGGTAAACAGAGGTCTTGACCAGACGGAGGTGTGGTGGAAAAAGAGATGGCTGGCTATCGCCGTAACACCATTTATAGAGAGTCTGTGCTGGCGCATGTGCAGATGGGATACGGAGCTGGGCGGATTAAGAGAGTTTAAAATTCCTCCATGGGAAACAGCAGACAGGAACTAAATGCAAAAAATTTAGTTGCAAATGGTAAAAAGAGAAAAAATAGGTACCCATTTTTCCAGATCAAAAATCAAATTCTAATTTTGAAAGACTTCTTGAAATATATTTTTAATTTGAGCATTCACAGATTACTTTAAAAAAGAACAAGTAGTAACAATGCAATGTCGGAGAGAGGAAGAACCGACATAAGTCATCGATTTATGAAGATTTATAATTAAGAATCAGCTAAAACGGTAAACTCATAATTACGCAATATTAGCATCTACTATCCCATAATGCACAAAACACGCCAATTATGAGGCATAAGTTTCTGCTATTTTGCTTGCTGAAACTGTACTCGTTTCGCCCTTGTCGTTTTCATGTTTTAGGTAAAAGGTAGATTTACCCTTACCTATCCACATATTTTCATGGATATTCTCAGACGGGCTTCAAAACTCTGACCTGCACCGTGTTAAGTTTGCTCTTGAATATAGACTGTTCAAATTGTTAATCCTTCCTGCTGAACAGTTGATGATAGCCTCCCCAACTTCTCCAGACAGGGGTAAACGAAGACCATTCTCCTTTACCTCTGTTGGCCGAGAATGAAACTGACATGTTTGAATAGACTGAGGTTTGACTGATAATTGCTTGAACTGAGGTTAGCTACGGCCAGTTCCATTGTAGCGCCCAGCTAGGCCTACTTGTATTACCTTCAAGTGAGTGAAAACTCTCCACAGTTTGCCGACTTTCACACTAAAGACTGCAGCCTGCATCTTCTTCAGGCTCTTCAAAGGTAAGTCTTTCTACTGATTACATGCTTCGTTGTTAACACGATCACCATTCGAGTTGATACCGCTGCTTCGCGTTGCCTCCCGAATTTATACTACCCTTCGTCACTGTCTAGCCTCAAGTCTTCAGTAGGACGTTCCCCTTCTTTCAGCTTCCATTTTGTATCCAGTTGTTTTCGCAGATCAACTCCAATTAGGATAATCACTTGAGGGGAGGAAGGGCCTTGTACATTCATCACTGAAATGTTTCATGGAGCTTCATTGCAATAGATTCTAAGCTTCTCAGATGTCTGTCCCACCTAGAATTCGAACGAACCAGCTTCTCTGCTTTATTCCACATCATTTTATGCTGGTTTTCCATGCAATGCTCAAGCCGCGTCCAAACACCTATACTCGTCCCACCAGTGCACACGGCATTGCAGACGTTGCAATTGTATAGCACGCTATAAACCCCTTCTCTGGTGTTTGCTACTTTTCCTAGTCTGCTCATCTTTAAATTTCTGGGTCTGCCTTTGCATTTGCTTGGCATTCTCCACTTTATTTTTCTTTCGAATCATCTTTCCCAGTCCCTCTTCGTTCCTGAGAAATGAGGTAAAGCCATTATCCTTCAAAAGCTTCTGTATCGGGCAACTTACTCCTTCTAGAAAAGTCATGTGTGACACTCTCGGCTTTTTTCCCTTCTGTGGCTTTTCGCTATGGAGTCCATTTCGTCTCACACAGGCTGCTAACTTTTTGACGAGTCTATATAACATACCCACAGGATCCCAATTCCATGAATTTCCCTTCAGCGTCTAGGAGGTATAGCTTCGCTCTCTGTATTGTGCTCGAATTGGTTACCAGCCTGACAAACTCCTCCTGTGCAATGGCTTTTAGATGTTCTTTCAGGTGGCCCGACTGGTATGGGATGCACAGCTCGACTTAACCCAAAAAAATTTGATTAGCAGAACTGCACGCGAAATGATGCTTGTATAACCGATTCAAAATTTTAATTTGCAGTTCTTATTTTATTTAGGCTACTTTAAAAAAAAGTAGGCCTAACAGGTATTTTTACTGTGTAGTATTACTTTTTGTCAATATAAGGAACCTTTCAAAGCTCTGATTGTGTTGCTGGAGTAGCATATTTCTTATGGGGAAGAGACAAGAAAAGGTATACGCACGAGGGTCAAGCAGCACATGGCAGACAGCAGGAATGAAGTTGTAACAAATGGAAACTCCACAAGGAAACTCGACACCGAATCAATTGCGAAGGCACTGACACTCGATCCTCAAGTCCAACTCTAACAATGATGTGCATCTGAGAAGCCTAGAATCCCTGGCTAATCAACAAAACAGCCGAGAGCAAGCTGTGCTGATGAATATCCAGGGACCTTCAAACCCAAACATTCCTGCTGAGAGGGGAGTTTAATAAGTTGCTGCGGGAGAAGTGGTGTACTGGCCTGCAAGTTGCGGAGGCTATGGCCTCACGCCGCATTCCAACGCACGATAGCAGCAGACGAACAAAACCAGACGAACGATCACGACAAAGTAAGCGGTGATGTGGTACCCTGATGCAGACAGTCGTTCTGAGCCCCTCCAATTCCAGAAAAACCTGACTGTCGAAAATTTGCAAGAATATTGGAACGGTAAACATCCTTTACTTTGAAATCTAAGCGTACAAAACGTAAACATGGACTCGAATTTTCAAAGTAAGCTAGTGACATTTTTAAATAACTATTTCTTAAGTTTTAAATTTAAATTAAATTAAAACCCACCCACTCTTAACATTTTAAGGCACTAAAATTTATGGGAGTGTCCTCGCCACTTTGTAAAAAAAGGTTTGCGCTGTAGTTGTGTTGGGCGTGAAAAAAACGTTTCGTTTACATCCACTTAATATTGTGGGCTACGCTGTTGCATAAGTATAATGAAAAAAAATGCTGTGTGAATATTGTTAACGCGGGAGCATTACTGTTGTAGATGCGTGCACACATTGTTATCATGTGACGTAGTGTGTCTTTCTCGTCTTCTTGCCAACATTTGAAGGAAGTTCAGGAAGACGATCGACCTGTTGGTTCGTTTTTCTTGCATACAAGTCTAGAACATTCAATCATGTAAACTTATACAGAGTAGCCTAATTTAGTGGGCTACAAGAAGAGCGCTACGCGACCCAATGTTCGTAGGTGACTCCTTAATTACATTGTCGTGTAAAAAGTAGCCAATTATTATTGGCTGCATTATAGACGAAGCTGATACTGTTCAAAGTGCTGTTCTATGTAGTAGCGCTATGTCTCTGAACTGTTGCTGTGGTAATGATAACAATGAGCTCACTATGTATGAGTGTTAGCAAGAAATAAGAGCCTGTCCCTTGCCGTAATTCGTCACTTCTAAAACCTCATTCCAATCACACTGGATCAGAATGCAGTTAGTAGTAGGCTACCATTTGTAACCGTCAGCCTAAGTTTTAGACTTTACCACCTTTCTAAACTAAACGCCTCGACTTCACTTGTGACACTTACCGTCACATAGTATTGCGACATTGCTTGTGGCAAGTGGGTGTCACAAAATTAATACTCCTACAACTACAACCTCCCCCCCTCCCCGGGTTCCTGCTAGCCTGGTGGACTATGCCCGCCACAGTTGCAGGGAGGGAAGGAAAAGTAACTTGTTAGAAAGCTATGCGCAGCGATTAAAACGTCTAACATTGTTGGTTGCTTTTTCGCATTTAAACAAAATTCAAACCATACAACCTAATCAGTGGCTGTTTCCATCAGAAAAATAGCTACTGTGAATGCTTTCATGCGGAGTACAACATGTAGCTTAGAGATCACCAAAGACTATGAGATTCCCAACGAATAACGACAACCCCACGGATTAACAAGATTAACGAGGCGACATTTTGCATCACAGCCTTGCGCCGCATAATAAAAACTGCTTCGCAAAATAGTACCAGCCAATAATGCATCACAAAGTGCGATGCGATAGTGCTTATATCGAGCCCTGATGGGCTGCCCCCTCTTGTTGCGATAGGATTCCTATACGGCTCAACCTTGCCTCCCTTTTCTCTGCAAATATCAAATCCAGGAATGGCAACCTTCCATCTAACTCTTTCTCCACAGTAAACCCAATCCCTTGTCTCCAGCAATTCAATTTAACCCACACTTCTTTGAGTCTCTTCTCCTTAAGCACAGCATAGACATCATCTACAAACCTCTTCCACTCACTTCTAAAACCGATTTCAACACCATCTCCGCGATTATTGGCGAGACGAGAAAAGGTACTTGGACACGGCTTGGCCAACACATGGAACTGTGAGGAACGAGATGGCAGATCATGGCATAGCAGTCCATTGCGTGGAAAACCTGCGCGAAATGATGTGGAACAGAACAGAGACGACGATGATTTCTTCGAATTCGACGACGATGATTTCTTCGAATTCTAGGTGGGACAGACATCTGAGAAGCTTAGAATCTATTGCAGTAAAGCTCCATGAAATGAGAAACATTCCACTGATGAATATAAAACATTTGCAACACTACGGTAGTACTGGCACACAAACAGAAGACTAATGTTAAGAGAAATCTAAGCACGTTTCCATTATCATGAGCAAAAAAAACTGCGAGGACATTATAAACGGGCAAGGACACATTACCACAAACATAGAACTCTGCTTAAATTTTCGGTGGTTTTCCGCTCAAAAAAACAGCAAACTTTCTTCACCGTGAAGAAAGGTAAAGAAAGTTTGTGCTGTTTTTGTGAGCGGACTTCTGATGAATATGGTCAGCTAAACGACTAAAAATTTAAGCAGAACCGATGGTACGGATGATTTACTTCGGTTTTCGTTCATTATCACTTACTTCATTTTAACGCAGTACCAACACTGGAACACTTTTGGTACTGTGTTAAAATGAAGTAAGTGATATTTACGCTGAACTTTGTTTTCCGTTTGTGGTAATGTGTCCTTTCCCGTTTATGCTGTGAGGTTTATTACTTTGAGAATATTCAGCAATGGTAAACAGTATGGCTGTACCGAACAGATTTTGGCAGATTTTGTGCTGATCGGGAAAATCGGTTCGGCGAACAAAAACCTAGAGATTTTCGATTTTTTTCAGGCCCTTAACAATAAAATAAATTCCGTTTCACCACATGGTTTGTTACCTTTTGTTTTAATGTAGGCTAAGGTTAATAACTGATAAATATGTCGTTTTATTTGGGGGGAAAAAATGTATTCCAATGTTTGCATTAGCCTGCAAATTGGTTAGCATACAAGTTTGTATAAGCCAGAAAAAAAATTGTTAAAAATCGTTAGCGATCAGTTCGGTTAAATCGGATCGGTACACCAATCAATTTGTGACTGATAGGATCGGAATCTGTTCGGCAGAAAAAAAGCTGATCGGTCAGCCTTAGTAAACAGAAAATGTGCTGTTTTTGAAAGGTAGGTAAGTAGGCTAATGAGGACAACACTAATCATGGATAGGCAAAATTCTTACTGGACAAAATTTTCCACAACCTTCAATATACACGAAAGCTCCATTTCTGCTAATTTCCACAGTTCTCACAAATTTCCCATGAACCTCGTCCGGGTATTGTGGCATATTGTGCATTCCTGAGTGATGCCAACTAGGGTTTAAAACGTTACGTTGAGAATTTGTACGAGTCGCTGTTGTCTCATACCTTTGAAAACTCTGATTTTTCTGTTTACCATACCTTGCCCATTAGCTTATTTCATCGGCGACATTTTGCCTATAGCCTGCAGCAGCAATTTGCCGCCGTCTTAGTACGGCCTTCGACGGGCACAGTTCCACCACCACTACTAGCCCGGTCCACCAACCCGGGTACAAATGGCAGGTTATTTTAGGGGGAAATTATTTATCACCGTATAGTAAACTCTCACGCCTCTAGGGCAACCTTTACTTGAACGAACGGTTTTTATTGAGTTCATGAACACATGGTGGTGGGGTGGTGATCATGTATGGGACTGGCTCCCCACCGCTTGTGAAACTCGTTCCCTGCCTGGTGAAATTCGGGACAAGGAAACTGACCACCTAATCACCGAACCGAACCTACAATAACCATAGAAAAAACGACACAAGGACAGCACACTTAAGTGCAAGATGTAATTAATAGACTTTTACGAATCTACGATACATCAGACTAACTGCGGTAAGTCTAGCATTAGTCACGGATGGAGCGATTACATGGTAAGCAAACCATCAAGCTGATTTACCAAACGAAGCGATTTATTCATCCAAGATTTACGTACCCGTTTGACGTCGAAATATCTAGCAGACCTAAATTGATCATTGGTGCACTGCTCGAACGTTTGAGAGTACTTCCCTGAGAAACGGGAGGGTCTATATCCATGCTGTATCCTGCCATTGTTGTACAGACTCACAGTGTCACACACACTAACAATTGCCACTCTTCAACAGGATAATGATTATAGTCAACAATTACAAACTCAATAAAATGAATGGACTATGCGATGGATGCGATGTGTTCTTTCTAAAAGTTTCTCACATTTCATTCCATAAACATTAGCACCGCACAAGTAAAAAGCCTAAAGCAGCGTTTGAGGCCGAATCAAATGTCAAAAGACACTCAATCAGTCTCAATGTCTGCCTCAACAGTAATTTACAAAGTTATTTGTTCCTGGCCGACATATAAAACCGCTTGAATCAATGACAGCGTTCATGGCTGCTCATAACCACGCATTTCATTCAGAACAGCAAAATGCCAACCTTGAAAAAAATTGCCGACGTAAGGTTTAAACAACGCATAATGGTTTATTTTATTCTTCGTCCTCTTTACATGTTCGGAACACGTACACCAGAAGAAAAACTACGTCTTTAGGCTGCGACTTTTTACCAGTTAGAATGGCAAATAGTAGAGATGACAACCGGTAACTGGCGAAAGAATTACTTAAGATTTTTGCCATGCTGAAATATTTATGGCGGTATATTGAGTGGTCGTAAAATGTCAACCGTATAACATTTTTAAAATTTAATACCGCTTAATATCAGAAATTATTTCAAAGTTGAAACACATAAGCACGTTTTTAAAATTTAGCAATACTGATAAAATACTTTAGAATCCATTTTAGAGGGTTCAATATTATTATCCCAGTCAGCTCTTTTAACACGTGCTTGCTTTGGCAGTCGTTTGATTTTTTTTTTATTACTTTCTAAGGATCACATTTTTTTTTACTTCAATTTTAGATATTTTAGAATAGAGTTGGAACCGAAAATTAATTATTATCAATATCAATTACCCGATGGAGTAAAAAAAAACTAGGCTATTACTGTAAAACGCTTTTATGTTTCTTAAATCGAAACTGAAAAAAAGAGTTCTTACATATAGCGCTATTAAAAAAAATTAAACTCTCATAACTCGTGAAAATAAGAATAAAAGTAAGCAATAAAACTATGGAATAGGTAACGTTAACGAACGTAAAAGCTAATTGTTCGAAGCACACCCCTTACTACGGCATTTGACGGTTGAAACTAGCCCCCAGCGTCGCCACGCCACGCCGCCTGATGCCACTGATGATTTTCCCAAGATGTTGCACGCCGTTGTTGATAAAAACGCGCCGCTGACGCTAGCGGGCAAATAACTTTTTTTACACGGTTATTCCGGTTCCGAGACGTCTTTCAGATCTCAGGCGTTGTCAGAACACGTTTTTGGACGGCCAGATTTCGGTTGCCCGGACAAGTTTTTGCGTGCGGGTTTCTGATGTTATGCAATTATAGTTTGTTCCACATTATGTTTGCAGGAAACTGACTATATGACGCTACGTTTCCTACCACTACAAGTGCAAAAAACACGTAAATATCCCATTCGTAGAGTCTATCAGTAACTGGGTAGAGTCTACATGTGTCATTCCACACATTTTTCACTCGTAGTGCAAGGAAACATGGTGTCATA